>JAHZNG010004259.1:0-15103 GCA_027744375.1 Orchesellides sinensis | reverse complement strand
TTTCTCTCAATTTGCTGGATTTTAATTCTCTCTGTCCCACTTATAATTTCAGATGGAATAAGAAAAGAAGACAAACTCACAAAACTTTTTTAAATGGGATTCACAAAGTTTCCTCTTAAATTGCAGTAGAGACTTGTGTAAATACCTACTTCTTCAGAGAAACGAATACAATATTATATTCATTTAGAGTTGGTTTGGATCCTAAATTCATATTTGATCTTTTCATTCAGTATGGATGGATACTGCCAGAATATAGATAACTCTCACCGGAATGAAAGGCAAGTTAGAAGGCGTATCAACGTTATTCCCATCTGCCCGAACGAAATGGTAGACCTGATTACTACGAAGCACTCTAATTACATACATTTGTTCTAGAGATGTTTGTTTATGAAAATGAATGGTAAATGAGTTGAAACAAAGAAGGCCTTGGTCCTTTTAATTCAGGATTAAAATTGGAATATTGATATTGAGGCTCTGAATATTACCATTTCCATACTTTCAGCTCTACTATTTCCACTGCAACATGGAAATTTAATTTGCACACAGCTTTGTAATATAATCATCATATCGTTATTACCAACCAGTTACCACTGTATCCTTTTCAACATATTTGTTGTGGTAAAGCATCTCATAATATCTGTGGAACCCATTGTGATATGCTTTACTACGCAGAAAATCTAAATAGAATTGGAACACTATGCGTTTCGTTGTTCACTGCCTGGCACATAATATGCATTACATGTTCTTCTTTTTGGATTATGTATTAATAAACCATCAGAGTGGAGAGGCTTTCCTCTCTTTTTATTTCGCGGAAATTGCCAAATAAATATCGAGTCTAGCTTTTAACAATATCTAAAGCTCTTTTTATCTCTTTTTTCACACGTTTTTTTTTTCATAGCGATACGTAACCATATTCCTTTACCAACAACATCAATATAGCTCCTTATCGTATGCATGCGGCAGCCGGTTCCTGGTTGTGACACAAGTACTTTATTTCGGATGACTACGAGTGGGCGTCAAAGATTTTAGGATAGAACGACTCCTATTTTACATTATATAGAGGCTCCTTCTACGCACAAAATCAAAAGGGACTCGTCTGATAGCTCAGAAATTGGTTGTAGGATGAGGGAATGTATGTAATCTTGATCGAATATATAAAGAGATTTCTTTTTAACCCTTTCCAGGTGAACATACCAATGGTTTTTACCTATAAAGACTAAAAGATATGCTTTTACTCTACTCTATTTGCAGACTCAGCAGAAAATACTGGAAGCTGAGAGGTAGAGTTGGCACTGACTTTTTTTTATCGGAGGTGGTCTGATCAAAAGCAAAAGAGCCCGTTTGTGCATATTTTAATCTAAAGCATTCTCCGAACAGATATTTCACAGTGAGGTTTTTATTACTGAACCGGTTTCAAAGGATGCAAACTGTATATTCTGGTTAAAATAAGCAGCTAAATTTAAGAAAGCGTTCACACCCAGTATTTATTGATTGGTTAAACAGTACATAGTAATTTAGCTTAGTAGTGTAAACAGTATTTATAGCTTTAGATTACTGAATACAAAGAATTTGTTTTATATGTAGTCACCATTGAAGCAGAATATTTGAGGTCGATTAGATCAGGCAATGTCAATGTTAATGAAAATTCAGTGACAGTAGTACTGCCACTGTTCTATATGATACACGTGAGTTAGATCTTGGCATTTGATTATGTTGAATAAAAATCTACGTTGCTCTCACATTGCTGCATTTTATATACTAAGTCTAACCTAGCGTTTACGGTACACGTAAAGTAATCAGGGAAGAAAGTAATTTGAGCAATTACACAAATTCCTAAGTATGTACACGGTTGATTTTAACTAGACATAAACTGTACGTAATATATATCTGATTATAGCATCTATAAAAAAATTACAATACTATTATATGGAAATTTGAACCCTAACTAGGAATTTTGCAAGCGTCATGTGTCAATGTCATCACATCAAATACAACCAACCACAGTCCAGTCCAATTCTATCATTCCGTGCGGTATCAAATTAACAAGGCGCATAATTACGGGTGGGAAAGCATGCTTGCGAATGTGGAAATTGTATTTAACCCACACACGACATGGCATGACGAGACTACCACTATAGCTAAATAATGGGATGTTTACAATAATTATCATTGATGTAAGTTAGGCATACATAAAGTAGGTATATTTTATGGGATGTTTACAGGGCTCCAGCTAATTTTCCATTTATTATGTGGTAAACATATACTTGGACCTACATTATGGTTATAAAGTACCTTACGAACTCTAGACTCTAGACACATTGTTCATACGTATAGTAAAATTGGTTAAGCATAGAAGAAATCCTATTTTAGATGGTTTATCAATTTGATTGATTCTACCGTGACCGTGAGGAGACTTTATTGGATCGATCCCGTAAAGGAGAATGAAGTGAACTTGAAGTCCCACAGAGATAAGAAGCTCCAAGAGAAATAGGAATATTGTTTGAGCATGAGATACACATTGCATTGCATCACAAAAAGAAAGAACGTGAGAACCACAAACTACCACAAAGGAATGTCGGTGGAGTATATGTAAACTCCTCCAGAGGTAAATTTTAAAAATGTGGAGTTGAGTTGATTGGCAAAGGAAAACTCTTGTTGGTTTGTTTCTTTTAATATAACAGCCACGGCAGAGAAAGTAAACGTAAAATGACGCATTGCTGTTGCTCAAGTGGGCAAGCACGCGATTTGGCCATTTAGACCNAGCCACGGCAGAGAAAGTAAACGTAAAATGACGCATTGCTGTTGCTCAAGTGGGCAAGCACGCGATTTGGCCATTTAGACCAAAAACTTCATCCGTCAGACAGAGAGACTTGGAAAATGAAAAATATTTCGTATTTCAACAAACAGCATCAGATTCACATGCTTTCCAATATTTTGGCTTTTACCACCATCACCGGGACAAAATACAAATACCACTACACTAGATGGATTCGTGTATAAGAGTAATCAGTGAGACTAGAATAAAAATAATAAATGCTTCCTTTCCTTTGGCTTTGGCACTTTGCCCGTGTGTTTCCCTTCCAAGCAAAAATTATTTGGACAGTGACAAAGGGATTATTCCGGTGGGATGAAGCTGTTGTACGTTTAACATTTGTGTAGTGGTAGGGGCGCTTAAAAATACACCTACAACTATAAATATTTCTATTGTTTCTATATTCTCATGCAAAATCAACCATATGCAATCATCCCGTAGCCTTTAGCACTACGTGGGAGGTGAAAGTAAACTGATCAAAAAATATTCAGCTTGAAGCGTTCGATAACCTTGTCAATACGAGATAAGTATGCTATCGGTTAAATATGTAAGTTTGCTTTATATTGTTCGTTTTGTTAGTGAGAGAGGAACAAAAATAACACAAAAGCCCTTATTTAACTGTCTTTCATATTATAGGAGACAACTTTTATGCCGTACCTCCCAAAAGACACTTTATGCCTATGTTTCAGTCTCTCGGGATAAAATTCGTATAATCACCGTTGTTTGCAATTTTACTTGCTGCAGCAGTAGTGCCGCATGATACATATTTAATTCAATAAAAAGCGTAACTACAGAATTAATTTGAAATAAATATGGGCCAGTGAGGTGTACATAAAGGGACTACTTTTCTCCGACTAAACTTACATATAACGCTAATAAAAATGTTTTATATTACAGTTACAACTATGTACCTTTAGGCATTATGCGACAGAGAATGATCATGTAGTCAACAAAGTAATCAGTAAAAAGGTAGCATAAAAGACACACTAAATATTTGTTACGCACACACCAAATCTAGTATTCACAACCGAGCCCACTAAGCAAAAGAAAGTTTGAAAATTTTAGTCATGATAATAAAGGTGCTAATATTACACTATGTACAAGCCAAGCTTCATCGGTAAAGCTAAAACAGTTTTTAGCTAAGGTTCCCATTAAGATAAATGACTATTCGTGTTGTGGTACAGTAGCAAACTAGCAAACTAAAACAGTTTTCCCCTACTCTACTTTTCCCTTTGCATGTGTAACCTCCACAATCTCTGTTCTTTACTTTTTCTCCACGTGGGACACTTTCCCTATTAAAACAAGCTCACAATGTACATTACCCCAGTTTAAAAGCATGCCTTGGCGTAGACGACAGAAAAAACAGTGCTTTCTATTCATTAATCTAAGGTGCTTTCACTACTTTCACCAGGACCCCAAAAGCTAGTCGTATGTTTCTAGAGGAGACCCTTTTTACTGGTGACATCTCATTCATTTCCCCTCACTTTTGCTTTTTTTATGTATGGATGGCTTTCCAGCTGCAACTTAGTGGATGTGGATATATTATCCTTTGGTCCAGTTACAAAAGCCAGAGAAAAACTATACTGACCGTCAACTATCTACTCACTACCTATAAACGAGTACGTGAGGGAGAGAAAGGGGAAGCGATAAAATACATAAAAGTACGTTTTTCATGGTTGGGAGTTCAGTGAGCACAAAGTCAAATGTTTCCCTTCTCATTTTACGGGCTTCACATTACACACAAAATCATTGCCCAGGTACAAGCGTTATTGATGTAGAAATTCCTTTTGATTTCTCTATCACACTGACTGAATCCAAACCACCTTTGGGACTTTTATACAAAAATAGAGTCACATGAAAAAAGACACCACAGTCAACGAGAAAATATTCAATCTGTGTTCTGCTGCCAATGATAAAAAAGAAGAATCCTTCTCGTTTAGAATCTACTCCTGCATCACTCTCGCTCTTATGTATTTACCTTGTATTTCTTCCATCCTTGAGATAATTTAATTTCTTATTATGACGACGCAGCGTGAACAGCAGCCTTGGTACTCAATTCTGACTTGAACCAGTAACGGATACTTATACAGTGTATATAAGTTAAATGGAATGCTGATAGATATAATATATAATGTAATAAAGAAGAGCGTTTCCTATCTGTTTTCTATAACAAAGGAAAATACCTTGTTTTATATACGCCACTGTAATCATTCCTGTGGTTTTGTTGGATGCGATGATACTCTATAAATACATAACTGCTAGAGAGCTCTAATAAGAGAATGCTCGTCCATAATATTATTATGTATTTGTTATTAATATGAGTGTTTTAGCTGTGGCAAGCCATTGTGTGCATATGCTCTTCTGTCCGTTTTCATAATAGGAATACTCCTTTCTTAACGCATTTAATAGGAAAAGATAGTAAGTCAAGAAGGAATGTGCTGTGTGCTGCTTTCTCCACCAGTCTTTCCCTTGTGTTTGGTACGTTAGGAAACCGCACTGCGGGCAGAGTGCCCAGTACTTATAGAAGATGCTCATAGGTAGGTATTTATATATAATGTATAATATAGGCTCACCCACTATCGTAATGTGATATGAAGGACGAGGAGAAAAGGATGAATCGTGTGCATTTGTGCTATAATGAGATACGACGCGACTTGCGTTGGTTTTGTTCAATATATAAAATGCCCATTCACTTCACTTCATTTTCTAAGTCTTGAGTTCCAAAAAACCGGCTTAGAAAGAGGATGAAATAAGGACTCAGTGTGGTCTTTTAACTTTGATAAGGGGAGAGGAGAAGCACATACGATGAAAATGAAAGCACATTAAGGGAACATTACATGCAATCATTAACCAACCAACCGCCTTATTAATTTACTGTTGATAGTGAAATGGCACATGTGAAAGGGATCTAAAAGAGTTTTTGAGGATTAGATGGAACTTTCATTTAAAGTCTTGCAATATAACGAATACAAAAGAAGTCAAGGTATATTGCTTGTGTATGTACGTATGTATGTAATAATAAAGCATTGCATTTATTATTTAGCTCAAGTAGGAGATCAAGAGGGGAATGGGCTTGCTTTATTGTTATAAATGGCTAAATTATGAGCTTTGATTTTAAATTTAGTTGAGATGCTTTCATGCAACTTGTAATGGTAAAAAGAGATTTTGCTTTGTATTTACTCACTAATATGTCGAAGCTCAAATGTTTAAATCAATATTTAATGAAAATAGGTTTAGCATCGGGTAAAATTTGCTTCTGCGACTACCATAGAACAAAAGAGTTGATTTAATTTTATCTAACCATCTCTAAACATTACCAAGAGCTTATACAATTTGTCTACCTTATTAATATTTATAACTTATTAATTAACATTCAAAATAGACGTTGAGATTACTAACTCCTAAACTAGTTTATATAGCGTAATAGAAAAGCAAATCTAAGGTGACCAGAAACAAGGAATACTTTACTGTGTATCAGAAAGCTATAGAAGATTCCAGCTTTGAAATATGTTTTTGTTGAAAGGGAAATTTTGGACTGATGCCAAGAATGCTTTGTCACAGCTCAAGAAAATTGCTAGCTATTTAGGTAATGCATTAGGTACAACTTTACTTTTCTTCCATTCCAAGCGTCGAATAAAACTGTCCAAATTCATAACAACATCGTAGTTTCGTAGCACCTACATGAATTTTACACATATTTTTCTGTCCTATCCAACTAACTCATATTATGTAGTCATCTACTGTATAAGCAATAAATCCAAGGCTTACACTCATATGAATTCTTATGGAGAGCTTGTTTGGATAAATGTAAACTATGCCTTCGTTAATATTTTTTTAAATTGTCGCAGGCTAATAAATACATATACACGTACATGCTTAAACTTGAAAAGCAGAGTGCATTAATAAAAGCAGATTTACGCTTTAAATGGATTAGGTTAAATTTGACATATAAATCAATAGCGTTTTTACGTACCGTATGAATCCGTCGAGCTGCATCATGGATCGCTATGATGTGGGTGATCTTATGGCGCTCCAACTGACTCGCATCTTTGGAATCCTAACAAACAAAGTACGCATTATAATTCAAAAATAAATTCAACAATTTAAACTCAATAATGTTTTATATGAGATACATAAGTACATTATTATGAACAATTCTCATTCAGAAAACATTTGAGTGCTAGATCAACTTACCCGATAATTACCAACGTATAATCCTGGTAGCACCTGAAAATAACAGTGAAAAAGGCATAAGAGAACTTTAAATTGTCATTTTGGATGACCAATCCACGTATATTCATAAAGACTAAAATCCCACACGGGCATTGAAAATGTTGTAGTTTGTGGTCACTAGAATTTATGAAATACTTGCTTATTAACTGCATTCAGTTCAGATCGTGAGCAATTTTTTCTTCTAAGTACTGTTTATGTGTTGTATTGTACAGTATATTTTCAATTTAAGTATTAAAAATCGCAGTTTTATTTTAAACTTGATATTATTTATTGGACTTAACATAACCATTTATAAACAATTGTGAACCTTGTGAATAATTATTATTGAAATTGAAACCCATTAATTAATCACAGTTCTTAACAATACCGTATATATAGGCTTATGTTAAGCTATTTTTGCTACGTAAAAACCTTTATCATTGCATTAAATTCATCATTATCGCGTGTCTCGTCTTTCTTTCTTTAAATTATTCATCACAATTCTACTTGGAATGGTGTATGCATCATTTAAAACACTTACCTACACGACTACAAGAGAAATTTCAAGACAATTCCAATAAAATTTTGGCATGATATGCTATTCTTCACTTGGAACCTACTTTTGCCCTACAAACAAATTCTTCTTCTAAAGAAAATGTTGTTCCTGTCCTCCTTTCACAGCAGATTCTTCTACGTTGTCTAATCATTCAAAGAAAGCAGTAAATGCTTATGCCCGACATTTTCTGAGTCATTAGTTTTCATATAATTGACATAAGGTAAGTAAAACATTCGGAGAAATTCGTATTCACAGTGTAGCCCATGCTTATAATCAAAAGTTGCTTGCATGCAAGAAAGTAAACGAAAAAAATGCCATGAGGGAAAAGGAGCGGAAGGCTTGTGGGCATTTTTCTCCCATGTTTAATATTGGTACAAGTTATACTTACTTGTATTAAGCTAATGATACAAAACAATACGTATAACTTTCCTCTCTTTTATTCTTACATTATATATGTAGTCACTATTTTTGCCGACCATAAAAGAAAAACCCATTGGTTGGTCATGTACGTACACTTCTACTAATTCTGCTCTCCTGCCGTGTATGTTAACATAAATATCCTTAGAGTTTTATAATGCCCTTTTGACTAACCCAGTGTATAAATATTTTCCACACATTTTTTTCATACCGCGTGTGCGGCTCTTGGTTTTTTTCGTATTCTTATTGTGGCACGAAAGAATATTTTCATGGGTTGAGCACAGCAATCAATATAACTGCCCTGGGTATTTTATATGGAAGAAAAAATAAACGCTGCTCATGCATGGTATCATGAAGAAGCGGACATGGTACTACTCCAAAAGTGATATATTGTATGGTTTGCTGAGTTTAGGTGAAAGCGAGTTAACCACAAGGAATATATTCTCTTTACTGTTGTTGCTAATCATTTGACGTGAAGCGTAATGAACGTTGGAAGTCATGAGAGACCTAAACATTTCCCAAAAGGGATATGTGGGGTTTTTATATGTACATTTGTAATATGTGTTCACAACACTACACACAATATGGTATTTTGGGATACACGATTGCATGCATGAACTGATACAGTAAAGTGAAAGAAGTAAATAAAAAAAATCTAAATGATAATGACGATTTGTTTACTCAGACTTTTTACGTGAGACGCGTGCAGAGGCGATAGTTAAAATGTTTTAGGTGCTCAAAAACATGGCGTGCTTTCTTCGCTTTCTATTAAGGTGAAAGTAGTTTTGCAGGCCGAGTTGTAATGAGACCCTATTAACACGTACACATGAAGTGGAATTTATTCAGCTTATACGGCTTCATTTGATGATGATTCCGCCTTTATTCCATCTCTCAAGTAATGATTACACAAAAAAGTATTATTTCTCTCTACGGTGTGTATTTTGGAATGGATATTTGTATTGGCACTAGCATACTATACCGCGCAATAACAGCGGGGGCAAAAGTACAACGGGGAAAGTAGCATTGGAATATTTTTTGTGTACACGTGGCATACATTGTATTGCCTCTCGTTTAACTCGCCTTTTTATTAGGATTAGAATGGAGTATGTTGGAACGGCGCACTTGCTTTGTAAAAGCAGTCAAATTATTAAACATTCAAGTTTCTTGACCTGGACTTTTTATGCAAAGGTGTAGTAAGCAAGACTGGATATAAACTGAAGTATGGGTCAATGCTCAGCCAACAGTAATGTGACGATTTATGCAATACAAACAGAATAGTAAAAGCAGTCAAACTGTTTTCCATGCACAATTTAAGAATAATTTCCCCCCGTTTATTCAGCATAACAAAAACAACATTCAATTTCTACTTATTTTATATTTCCATTGTGATTGTGTCAATGCATGTTCAGTTGCATGGATTATGCATGAAATTATGTTCTGAGAGAAAATTGCACGAAATCGATTATTCATGAAAAATACAGTCAAATTCCGAAACAATCAAGAATAAAAATAGATTTGTACTATAATGCACCTGTTCCTGTATACCGACTGAAAATTACAGACTTATTTTGTGTGAATATACACATTGTGTATTTTATACACTGCAACAATGAGAGTGACTGCATAAAAAATGGCAATGTCACTTCTTAAGTACACTAGGGAGCCATACGGCAAAATGTCACGCGTGGGTATGAATGTAGGTAGGAGTTTACTTTGAACTTATTTGTAATCTGTAGGAAATGCAAAGGTTTTAGCTTAAAACGTATAATGTCCAAGCCGGCTATACGCCCCCAACCGATTTGGATTAAATTAGATTGGCCAAAAATGCTTCTACATTATGAATATTAAAATGAGTAAATTGAACTCACCCTATTCATTCCATTTCCCATTGTGAGCGGACGGACGAGAGAAAAATTGTAGCTTCATCGGAGATGAAGAAAGTTGAGACATGATTGTTACACAGTTGATTGTTGTAGCTGGTACGAAAGTTAAAAACTGAGACGATGAGGTATTATTCAGACGGTGATTCGCAAGAAGTGTATTTACCGATGAGAAAAAGGTTGGTAACGTTACTAAACACATATTATTCTGATTTTTATTTTTATACAGACAAGGCCTGATGTCAACTCATGATGCACGCGTGTATCCTTGAAATCCTCTGTTGACCCTCCCACACACAACAATAGCAAATTATATTTAGTATCAATTGACCAGAAGAGTACTATTGTCTGACTAAATACAAATTAGTGAAGGATAGGCTCTGGCTGGCACGAGTATATCGTTGTGATGGGAAAACCGTTAAAGAAAACAAGATATTTTCGTGGGAGTGTGTGTATTTTCGGTGTAATAACAAAGAGAAGCAGCGGCAGGACCGTAAACGGGTTCTTTGGGTACGGTGTGTCAGTAGTGGTGGCGGCCACAATATAAAAAAAACTGCCCGAGCCCGATGGCAGCTGGTACACTACTGCAGAATCATGTCGATTCTCTGAGTAGACTAGTATTCCCTCTGAAAGAATCTCTCATGGTTTAAGCTTTCACCGTTTTTTGTTCCTTATAGCATACCAGATCCGATATACGGTTTAAAGACTCACTCTCTCTCTATATATGTGTTTTCCCTTGAGCTGCGCGGAAAGCATTGGGAAGTAAAAGAAAGCTGAGAAACAACTTTCTCCCTGAAACCGTACTAGTCTTTGCAACTTTTTTGTAGGTTTGTGTGTGTGTGTGTGTGTGTGTAATGCTGCTAGCCTATTTTGTACCCCTGCATACTTTCTCTACTATTTCTTGCATACTCTTTACTTACTTTGAAGAAGCTCCTCCAAGTTCAAGCTTACCCTTGTTCTTTTTCTGTGTAGTTGGTTCCTTTTTTGCATCGTTATTTCCTCCACAGTCTTTATTTCACGTTTTGCTCTATGTCACAAGGAATGTTTCAGCATGAATGCATGGATAGAAACAGAATAAAAATGCTGGGAGGTTGAAGCTTCTTCCTATGTCTGTGTGTGTATATATTGCTAATGTGGCACAGTAGCTTTCTCCTTAAACAGGCTAGTTTGCCTTTTGTTCCAAACGAAAAAAAAACTTAGTGGGCCAAACTGGTTGCTGTGTGTGTGTTGGTAAGACTTGAGGAAAAAGACGAAGACGGGACCGTAACATTCTAAGCGAGTACGGGTTTTAAGAAGCTTACGGTTATTCTAGTACCCATAGTGGAATCTTGAGTTGAATTAGAGCATATAAAAACGTGCTTTCACTTGGTTTCCCTCTTTCTTTCGGATATCTGTATATGCATGAGCAGTCGTAGGATGTTGTTGGTGCCACTACTACTGTAGCTTTATGAACGTAACCTTATTATCAGAACAAAACTCCTCTTCTACGTTTTCTCTCTGAAGAAGAGGAGAACAAGAGTTTAACTACGATTGCTTATGGTTAGTTATGTACTAAAGCTAAAGCTTTCAGACCACATTTTTCTACAAAGTTTTTTCTACAACAGGCCAGCACGATGTTGAATATTGAACAAATATTAGCTAGTTAGTTGTACCGTTGTAAGTTTTTGAGTTGAACGAGCTGACTTGTTGTGTGGAGGAGAGTAGTACACAAATATGAATCTTGAGTTGAATTAGAGCATATAAAAACGTGCTTTCACTTGGTTTCCCTCTTTCTTTCGGATATCTGTATATGCATGAGCAGTCGTAGGATGTTGTTGGTTCCACTACTACTGCAGTTTTATGAAAGTAACCTTATTATCAGAACAGAACTCCTCTTCTACGTTTTCTCTCTGAAGAAGAGGAGAACAAGAGTTCAACAACGACTGCTTATGGTTAGTTATGTACTAAGCTAAAGCTTTCAGACCACATTTTTCTACAAAGTTTTTTCTACAACAGGCTAGCACGATGTTGAATATTGAACAAATATTAGCTAGTTAGTTGTACCGTTGTAAGTTTTTGAGTTGAACGAGCTGACTTGTTGTGTGGAGGAGAGTAGTACACAAATAACAACTTTTTCTTTTGCCCATTCAAAAAAGGAAGCAGTAGTTGTGTGTTGCTTTTACTTTATGAGGAGAATGTAAAATGCGGCGGAGGAGCCAGTTTTACTTTCCCCACTTTAGTTCTTTTGCTCTTCTGCATTACTGTTACTCATAAAAAACTCTACGGTTGCTGTGCTTCCGTCCGTATGCATACTTGTCATATTTTAAGTTTCTTTAGCGTCTCAAATCACGTCCACTCTTATCAAAGATAAGTTTTGTTTGCATTATGGAAAGGAAAGTAGAAAGAGAAAAATAACGTTTCAGTTCAGTCAGCGTCTGTACACAAGCGATATTTACGGCAGGAAAAAAACTTCATGGGAATATTTTTTAAGTACAAGTTGTTCGTAGATTTCTTAGATTTCTGTGATAAACTGACGTTATAATCTATTAGCGCTCCATCCATTCCTGACCTATTATAATTGACAACTTTATCACAACTTCGTTACTACATCTTTCATCCACACGAAATTCGCCACAGTCAACGCGTCGTACCTATTCTCTTATTGGACCATTTTAAGCAATCTAAAATCAACTTAAGGCTTAGAAGTTACAAACATGTAATGATATCGACAACTGACTAGTAAAATTTTAAACATATATAAATACCATATAAATTGTTTTCGACGTTTCAAGTTAAAACCCACCGATCATAAAATTACTGTTAACTCTATTATTTGACTGGTCTCTCTGTTAAGCCCGACGTGTACAGTACCATGCACATGTTTTATTATGATGAAAATTCTTGATTAGCCAAATTGAAATAGAATAATTCTCAGTAAACTGGGGTTTCGTTTTAAAGTAAATTATGATATGAGAGATTAACCAAGGTTAGCATGTTGGTTTGCTATTCAGGTCAGTCCGGCACCCAAAAAATGAAGAATGGGTCTTAACAAAATCTCTTTGTAAAACAATGGGTATAGGATTGTAACAAAAAAGTGAGTTTTGGCTTTAAAATGTTTGACATGGGCCAAAAATGCAATTTAAGATAACGTCCCATTCACGATTCCAGTTGAAACAGCTTTCAACTTAAATTTTACATCAGGCTAAATAAATTGGTCTTGTAAAGCGCAGATTACTACATATAAAACATCTAATGCAAAAACTCTATAATTTCTCAAATATATTTGAATATGTATGAATATTTTAGATGAGCTTTGTATTATAATTAACGTTATAGTAAAAAAGTTGCATGTAAGAAAATTAAGATAAGAACGAAAAAAGTCACGCAAACATTTTGAAATCATTAGTTTATTACTCTTCCACTGTGACTTCCTTGATTCTTCAAACTTGATGACATTTGAGGTTTTATATAAAACTCTACTGTTCCAATTTTAAGCTGCTATAACTTTAATAACGAATTTATTCAACTCATGTGTTTAGTAGATTAATAGCTCAGCAATAATGGTTTGGATAGAACACTTAGAATCTTCATTGTTATATGGATTGAAGTTTGACGTTCATAAAAATGAAAGTTGTTGTAGAAAGTAACATTTTGCCGTGTGGCATGGGAAATTGGGAATACATGAGAAAGCAACTTAATGCAAGTTGTGACTTTCCTTCCATCTAGAGTTTTCACAAGGCATTGGCTTTCCCGAGCATCCAGTCAGATTTTTTATGTTTACCTCAAGCCCGCCACTTGAAATCTCAGACCAGTAGTCAGCTGTACCACCTACAACTCTGAAGTCTCCTGGACAAAATTACTGGACAAGCAGTTTCTTTTGTGATATTTAAAACAACCTATACGAAGCTGTCATAAAATTGCTGGGAACTTTTAGAGCTGGACGTGTGTTAACAGTTAATAGTTCTCACTTTAGATTTTGGATGCACATAAATTAATATCTTCACTCAAAATTAGGTAAGTTAAACCAAGTAAAAATCGTATATTAATCTTTCAACTAATGCCATATTTACCTTTTATTTTCCTATGTGAATTTTTAAAAGCATTTTATATTCAGGTATGCATGTGGACATTGACTTGTTATACTGTTTAATAACATTGTACATTGATCATTGCAGTTTTATATAGGATTTGGTTCTGAGTGTGAAGGTGGATAATAGAGAATGAATATTTGTTACACGGTAAAGGGTTAAAAATGACTATTTATACTATTGATTGTGGTTGTGATGCACGAACGAACAAGGTATTTTATATATGTGGACAACGGCCTATTGTATTTGGCTTTGTATAAAATTCCATACTATTAACAGATTAGTTTTTTATCAACTTTTTTTGTCGTTACGTGTATATATGTAGTTTACATTAGTTCATGTATTAGTACTGCATTACCTGTTGCTTGTTCATCATGAGTACAAAATGTTCTCATCTTGATTTGACGTCGGAGTAGATACATTTCTGTGTTTTTATGAACAGTTTTAACTGAAGATATATTCATGCCTTTTGGTGCATAGTGTATAAGCGTGAGCGTGGGCATAAACAAAAGACATACAGGCATACATAGGAATGTGTTTAGTATTAGTATATCAGTTTAGTTTAGACATAGACAGAAACAGATGACAATATCACACAGATCCGCTCCGCTAATCACTAAACACCTTCAAATAGGATAAGTGTGAGTCACACATTTATACCATCAATCACCATCTATTTCACATGGTTCCATATAATTTCATTCAATATTCACAAGTATTCAGGCAAAGGTATTTGAGAGTAATAATCACGGTCGAAATTGTGTTGTGGTGCGAATAATTTTTGAAAACTAGCGAAATATTGGGTTATTGGGTGGACAAAAAAGTGCGAAGTAATTTTTATTATAGCTAAATTATGTGTCAATTGTTTAGTAAAATTTTTGTTATTGTCAACTGTTGTAAGATTACGCTAATTACAGTTATTTGCAGTGACACTTTTTATGTTAGTAGTTGTTTGATTATATATTTTATCATTCGTATGTTTTATTTCTTAATTACAGGTCATCAGGCAGGTCGAGACAGTTTTTATTTGAAGTCAGCTGTCAGCCTATTGTGATTCTTTCTAACCGTCGCGACGTAAATACATCAGTGTTGGTCCGTTTTTCCTTGGAGGTGGAAGCTGTGATTAATTTTAGATATTCAAAATGGATGGTAAGCTACA
>JAHZNG010004257.1:0-14259 GCA_027744375.1 Orchesellides sinensis | reverse complement strand
GGGGGTTGTTTTTCATCACTGGTGTGCCATCGCATTAGTACACCGAAGGAGGTTGGAGGTATGATTGTCTGCAAAAGAGGCAATTATATTAATTATTAAGATGGTGTAAGATAAAGCTAGTTTGATTAACCAGTAAATGTATTTTGTTGGTTTTAGATTTAAACTGTGAGTCATGCCGTTTAAAAAGGTGGAATGCAGCGAAAGTGTGGAGGAGGCGTTGGCTCGGCTGGATTTAGAAAGTAAGCAGAAGAAGTTGGCGAAATTTGCAAAGACTGAGGGGACATCTGTCAAGGAAAGTAAGGTGGAAGTACAGGAGAAGAAGGCGACGACGTATGATGACCCGATGTGTTCAGAAGCTGACAAACAACGGGAAATGGACTTTCCAAGGGGGGAAAAATCCCGTTTTTTGTATCCGGAAAGAGGAGGCGAGGCTTACAAGGCTAGCTGGTTTGATGTGATTTTTAAAGGGGAAGGGAGAGAGGGGTTGGATAAGCTCAAGTGTGAAATGAATGTTTGGAAAGTGGTTAAGAAAAGTGAGATGAAGAATAATTGTTTTTTTATGTATTGCTTTGAAATTGTATTGAATAATGAAGTTTAGAAAAGGTTTGGGATTTTAATTATTTGATTGTAGGCTACCTGGTGCAGCTTATGCTTGGAGCTTTGAAGTCATCAGGATGGTGAGGAATATAACTGTAGCTAAACAAAGCACTTAAGGTTTAAAAAAGAATTTAAATCGTAATTATTCTTTTTGTAACTTTTCAGTGAAGTGGATATTCGTCGGCATATTTCTTGTGAAGTTTGCGACAAATCTGTAACTGGTGGATATGACCCTTATCTGAATCAGGTAAGATTAAAATTCATATTTGTATTCGACGAAAGAAGTAAGACTTAACATATTACAGTGTACTTGCTTTGTTTTGCTTTCACGGAAGGATCTGTACGGTTAGGAGACGTGAAGGAGCAGCATCAGGTATATTTTAATTACTTGATTTCACTGAGTTTTAAAGTATCTAGTATCTAGCTGTCGGTTTACATACGGGATTAACGCAATAAATTTGTATTTAGAAATGTGTGAAGGAGAGAGCAGTGAGGTCAGTATTAGCTGTGCGAGATGTGTCTAAGGAAGAGGCATACGAGGCTGTCGACTCAGTGTTTGACAAATGCTACAATGATCTGGAACCCATTGGTCGCCGTATACGCCGCAATTCTGACCATATGCAAAAGGCTTATTGGGATCGAAAGACGATGGGATATCTTTGAATATTTAGTGTTTTAGATTGATTCTGTTTTAGTTCAAGGAGGTAACACAACGCAACTTATCTTGTATGTTTATTGAATTAGTTATGAGAAGAACTGGATACTTGGAGATAAATCGTAGATGTCGACATATTTTCAGAACATCATCGATATATAGTTGTTGTATTAATTTACCTTTTTAGTGATTGTACCAAATCTGATTAAGAAACTACGATGTCTTCAGAAGTGCATCTGCAAATTGTTAAAACTTGTTTTTGCGTATAGTTATTACAGAAATATGAGGTACGCATCCTTATTCGTTTGTGGTTGTAGTTTCCTTGACGGTTGGGGTTTAGTGCTTGTATGAAGTATAGATTTGGTCTATTGTGGTTAGTCGCATGAATAGTCAATAATTTAAAGTTGGTAAACTTTATTCATATAGTCATTTTATTTAAGTTTAAAATAAAACGTTTTTAAATTTTTTACCAAATTTAATGCTATTTCCCCCTCTTTCTTGTACTTCAGATTGGAGATTCAGCATATGAAGAGTTAGTGAAAAGGTAAATAACCGCTCTGCGGTCAGTTCATTTCTCATAAATTACGATGAATTCTTCGATTGCATAATGTATTATAGCTTTTAAGGTGCTTTCAAGTTCTAATTTTGAATCAATCTTGGTGCATATTGATTGTGTGATTAGCTAAGCACTCTACGATTCAAGTCTGCTTCTGTGTTGTATTTTACAAGAGCAAATCAATGACTGAACTAAACCACAAAAAATTAACAGAAACCGTTTTTCATAACGCCAGACAAACCGATGAAAGCAATATGAGATGGAGGTGTGCGCGTCGCTAAGGATTTGAAAAGGATACACAATAAAAAACTGAGTTTTACATGCATGCAAAAATGTATGATGCCGTATGGCATTCATAAATAATATTTATGAACAGGAACCGTTTCTTGATTACAGTCAAGTATATGCCTATACTACAATACAGTCGCATTAAATATTTTGCTTTTTCTCAGTTCAAAACAGGTAGCAACTGTTGCCTCTCATATGCTTATTTCTAAACCAATATTATTGATTCCCGTGTCGTAAAAACCATACTTGAAAATTGTAATTTCTTTGCGGATGTCTTACTATCATATTCTTAAGGGACACGAAACAAAAAAATTCTATATTTTTTCGAAAACTACTATCTATCCGTATTAGAGACAGGTGTAGACATGCAATACTCAAATCCACATTCACACGCATGAGTTACTCATGCAGCTTTGTTTTAGACGTCTGCGGCTCGCTCACGAAATAAATATATGCAGAAATGACAAGCAAGCATAATAGAATAGGACGCTAAACCTTCAACGTTGTATGAAACAATTCCAGACTACCCTGTTGAACTTAATTACCTACATATTTCTCATCATCTTAAGCACACATGAATACATTAATATTATGCTCCAACCACTATGTTCTATATTTATGACATGCATTTTAAAATAATACCTAATATAAAGCCTTCATCCATTTCATAACGACATGTGCTGGAGGAAGGACTTAAAAATACAGTTTTTAAGAACTGTCCTTCAATATCACAAAAATTGGAAGACGTCAGTTGCCATCCGTTCACCTTGCTTATCGAGTCACCGATACTTGGTGGTGACAATCTTTTTTCATATTTCTCACATTCTCCCCATAAAAATATCCTTGTTTTCCTGAGGATTATAAAAAGCCGGATTTTGCATATGTACCAGTTTAGTATCACAAAAGTATCGAAAAAGTGATGATAGTCTGTGAATCAATGCAGTTGAGCAATCTAGTTTTAAGCTTCTCTTGGTGCAGTGGCCTAATATGTGTATAACAAGCCAGTAAAATCATCCTGAAACCATCAGTCGCTCACGAGACACTCGGCAAGTGAGTCGCATCAGGGAAAAGGAAGAGAAAGAGAATTGGTATAGCACACTCTGAAAAGAGCATGATTTTCTTACCACCATGAATAGTACACATTTTCCCCAGAGTTGATATACTTTGTGTACCCAACACAGGCTTAGAGTGTAAGTTGTGAAGAAATTGAGTTAGCTTGGCAGTTGCATACATGTGCAGAGTGATTCTCTGCAACAAAAAACAAGCCTCCACTTACTTTCCTGTTTCAATTTTTACTCTTTGTCTTTTGACTTACTTTCTTCCTATTTGCTACTTTGTCCTAAAGAGAAGCTAAATAGTTTTTGGTGTGATAAGATATATTTTTTTTGTGAAGAGCAAAAAAGAGATCAAAAGTGTTACAAGCAAGGAAGCAGAAAGTAAATTATCTGACACAGCAAACACTTACACAAAGAACCTACTGTATAAAAAAATTGTTCTTCGCCAAACATCACTGATCATCTTTTATCAAGATCGTCGTTATGATCAACTCCTAGTATAGTATCATACATATGTTTTTGTCTATGCTTTCAAGGAAAGTGGCATTTTATCGTTTTACTATTAACGTCAAGCACAATCAGGTTTCCTCTGAGCCTTTCTCTCATCTCTAGTGGAGATACACATAACCCTGTAATAAACGTACACAACGGGTCCTGCCACTAGAGCAAGAAAAGAAAGTAATAAGTCAGAGAGAACATTCTTCACCACCTTTTGTCTAAAGCTGTACTTCACAAGTTCAAATGCATTTTGCTCTTCACTAGTCATCCAGAAGAAAGTAAAACACTTGCCTGACTTTCACTAACTTTCACTCGTCAAGTGTGACCCTTAAAATCTCCAACAGTTTGCCACTTTCTCGGGGTAAAAGCGTCGACAAAACGAAAATAAAATAGGATGTGTGGATCTAATTTACTGTCATTCTCTCCCAGCTTTACACCTCGAGTCAACATCCTTTTTCCTAGATTATACAGTGAAAACTAACTTAAAGACTTATTGAGTGAACAGTGGCAAGGGAGTTTTCTTTAAGGGGTAAGCAAAGCCACCCCTCAACAACATTGAGAAATCAGTGAACGCGCTGCCGATACTACGGTATTTAAAAAAATACTCATTATTGTTTACAAATACATATATACAAAATTATTCTGTACAAAAATGTGTATATTTGTATTGTTTGTTGGGGAAACTTAAAAACATTTCGCATCTAGCCATGAGCATTACTTTACATGTCCTGTTGAGTTGATTTAATGACAGAAGAAAAACCATAGGGAAAATAGAAAAAAGACAAAAGAACTTTCTCTTTCGTAAACAGTTTTCAACGTGAAAAGATCGTCAAAGTCAGGGAGTCAAGAGTAAATCAAATAAATAGACTCCGAATCTTTTCTTTAAAACGACAAATATTTCTATATAAAAAAGTGAGCAAGCCAGTTAGTGAGTCTTTTTGTGCACACAAGTTTTTCAAATAAGTAACGACGAAAATAAATAAATGTTTCCTTTCAACAAGCCATATAAGCTCACTCCAAGTCAAGTGCATTGTACACACACATGAGTGCACACAAAATGTGAAATCATCATCGTCACCACCACCAAACAACATCAATATAATATACCCAAAGCTTAAAGTATTTTCTCTTGTCGTTGACTTTCACTCATTCCTGCTTTTTGGACTTTTCCAAACAACAGCCACCCGTTAAAGACTTTTTTTTTGAGAGAGAACCAAATGTGGTAACAACAATTCCTTTTTATCTATAATAATATTTGGTATTCAAATACATGTATGTGTAAAATAGCTATGCATATATTAAGTGTGTAATGTAACGTATCCTTTTTATTCTCTAAAAATAAGTAGTACGACGCACATACATATAAAGAGATCTTTACGATAAAAATGTTTACAACTTATTGGTACCATTTTACGTATTAAAGTAGCATTGAATCTTTTCATATGACCGACTATGGTTCACTTTGTGTTTGATATTGTATGCTCTTCAAAACCAAAAAAGTACAACCAATAATATGAATACACTTCAGTATACTTATAACTACTTTCACTTTTATCATCACCAAAGTCGTCAGTGCTTTATAGTACACAAGTACATATAACAATGTTTTTTATGCTTTTCCGTTTCTCTTTCCATCACTTTTGCTCACATCATTAGGCATATGCACAGTTATATCTGGTTGATGATCTTGGTGAAAAACTCCCTGTTTTGTTAAAGAAAAGCTGCTTTTTCTTCGGCTTACTCAAATACATCATCATTTTCCCACTTCAAACAAACCCATCGCACTACTACTTCTTTAGCTTTTTAATATGAAGTCAGGATGTAAGCGTCTCTTACATTGTTTTCGTCGATATCATATCCTTCCTTTTAATCTATTTGTTTACTGTAGAAAGTACTGAAACGCAGGCATAGGAATACGCAAACATTATGTTAAAGATGTGTTTATGTAACGGAAATTGCATTTGGAAAGTCTTTTACGATATTGTGTGGATTACAAAGACATCGATAAATAAATACTATAAGTACGTGTATATGTTTTTTCTCAGTTTTCCAATTCTTCACTTTATAGTTATCAGTCATTGCGAATAGCTAAGATTGGTATTCTGCTCTTTCAAACTTTCTTTTTTTACAAAGTGGTTTGTCTATATCATTCACACATTTGTACCCTATTTCTAAAGGAAACCTGCAAATGGCTGCAAGCTTTCAAAATGTATTGGTAAGGGGTGAAAACCCTAACTTGTATATGAAACGATAGGCAAGAGGTTGTAAAACACGGTTTAAGGACCACTTGACAGTGCCACGACGATTTTTCCACTTTTTGAAACTAGATATCTACGACATTTTTTATTCCCACTTGCCATTTATCCAAAAAAAAGATCAACGTTACAAATGTACCCAAGTATGCCATATGTACCATGCATATTCGCAAAATGTCTTATGCCCGTGGTTACTTTACATTGCTTTCCTGAAGGGGTTCTTTGTGCAGACATGGGCAAGTTAAAGAGATCACTTTTCCGTAAAAGTCGTGCGGAAACTTTAAAGCGCATACAGGAAACTTACATGATTCCGTCCGGATCAAAAGGTTAAGTTATTACTTGTATATATAAATGCATGCAGTCATAAATTTCTGTAAATCAGAAATGTCTTAAAATACCATTGTCAACACCGACATTACGTGTATTACACAAAAATCGAATGGAATGCTAACGACAAAACCCAGTCCGTACATTTTATCCCAAAAACCTTGAACATTCCTAAAACTTACAGATAGGAATGACGAAAGGATTTCCTTAAATCTTTAAAAAACTCGAGCTTACAAGTGTAAAGGTGTTTTTTATTTGTTTTCATCATTGCCTTAAACCCTTGACATAAATTCTCAAAAGTATTTTTCACTCTTGGTTACCTTCTTTCGAAGTGTGGATAACTTTAATTGTATCCTTGAATAATATAGCCGTCTCAGGTGCGCAAAACCATACATAAGTACTTTTAGCAAAGGAAAATGTTATTATATAAAAAACGAACATAGCTAAATCTTCATATAAATTTATTACTTACGCTACGTCAGAATGAATATTATAATCGGAATAATACGTGATAAATGCTCAAGTGGCATTCGCAATCCGGAACTTCACTTTTTCCAAAATATCGTGATTCTCACATGCAATGAATATTTGATTTGTTGGTGTTTTATGTGTGAGCATGGTAGCTAAAACAATTTTGGAAAGCCAAAAGATGAATTACAAAACTATCTGCAAAGTTAAAAAGACACAAAACATTGTGGATATGTTGCAATGCTGCATAATTTTTTGATATATCAGATATCTGGAAAACAAAAAAAAGAAAGCTTACATAAAGAGTTGTTATATTTTCTGCTCTGATTTTTACGTAGTTAAAAAATAGCAAGTGTTGTAGCATGAAAAGGAAGTGCATGCATGGATGAGAAAAGTGGAACGGATATTTTCTTAGAATTACATCTTCCTTCCGAGAGAAAAGAAATCTCTCTTGTTGTTTTTTTTGTTGACTGTTTTCCATTGGAATGGATAGTGAAGCCTCTGTCATCTTTGTAACAGTAGAATTATGATTTATGGCCACTTGGGATTCAGGAAATGGCATTTCGTTTCAAACAATGACGGTAGTCATCTTCCTAAGCCTAGGAGAATTCATAGTCGTACATCATATCATCATATCAGTTTTATGTTTAGAGCATGATAAAAATGGAGCAATGATCGATATATGATATATTTGAAATGAAAACGAAAAAACAATATTTTTACTACTCCTCATTTCAATCTCAGCTATATTGTTGTCAGTACCAATGTCTTGAGAAAAATGACTTGTTAAATGGATTCATGTGGATTCATCCTGTGCTATTTACTCGTTTTTTTTTCATTTTATTACTGGAATCGTGAATCACTTGGTTTTTTGACTTGGAATAAAAAAATTGGAAGAAAAGTTAATCCTCTAATTTATTATGGAAAGCGAATAATAATTTACGCACGCGGTACGAAACTACATACGGAAATTACGAAAAGTATACTGCAAAGTTTTTACGAAAATCCCAAGTAAGTTTTGTTCAGCTTGGCTTTTCAACGGCTAACTTTTATAAATGAGTATTTTGTTTATAATATTTATCCTACTTTGGCCACAATACTCCGGCAAAATGATAATATACTTCGGCATATAAAAAATTACAGTCTGTACATATACATATTACCTGTACATCCATGTACAGATTTCTATGTTCTCGGCAACCATTCATTTAAATGAAGTCGATAACTGTTTGTTTAGTTTTTTGTAGCCAGTAACATTGTTTACCATCAATCAGAAGCAAAAAGTGGGTTTGTTCTTCTCTCCACATTGCCGTCCACTTTATTCCTGCAAGCAATAAGCAAACAGAGCAAAATAACGGCAAAAGTCTAAAGAAGAAATTGTGCGGCATAGCAATTTGAAGTTTAAAAAAAATAGTTGGTAAGAAATATTGATTTGGTTAGCCAAAAACCAAACTAAGTAAGTTATTTCAACTCGACCTCATACTTTCATCGCTTTAAAACAGTTTTATATTTTTTCTTACACAAAACTTTTGTGCCAGGTCAGACAGACAGTTTTACATTCCTCTAGAAAGGAACGAGAGAGGTACAAGCACACGGTTTGAAAACATGTATGAAAATGCTTCTGTGCACTCACATCCGTCACAGTAGTGAAGCTATCGTCGGGAAGTTAAAGTAAATAAACTTGTCCTCCTTGTTTTCTTGTAACTTTGTAAGAAACTCATTCCTACTGATTCCTCCAAAAAATAACTAACTTTACACATGTGTGTACAAGCAAGCATAACACGAAACGTATGAAATCAGAACAAACAAAAAGGGTCTTATAGTAAGTAGAATTCAGAGAGTTTCTCTATATTACAGCTCAGTTGTTACTTTTTTAGTTATTAGTTAGTATTACCACTGTAACTATTACCATTACCTTGATAACAGCTTCTTCCCAATTTTTGCGGTATTTTTTGTTCAAGTAAAACTTGCACAAAAACAGACTTTCCCTTCATAAGAGCATTAACATTATATTGCGAATGCCAAAGCATTATAATAAAGATGGAAAAAGGCATGGCAAAAAAGCAGATGAACAAAACTCACACAGTGAGACCAGAAAACCCTTCAACTCATCCTGGTCTTTTATTATTGTTACTGTACTAGTGTATGGCATCATTCAAGTTACTAAACTAACATCTCTGTTCCTCCATCACTATGCAGTCTGTCTGCTCTGTATAACCGGCAAAAAATGGAAAGGAAAGGCATAAACAAAGCAAAGAAAGATGTGTAATGTATGTACAACTAAATAAATACACATCAGGCAGAAACTAATCAATTGTGGAGAAAGGGAGATGAGATGTTAAAGCTGAAGCTAATTGAATAAGGGATATGGGTCAGTACTAGATGCTCTACTCAGTTTTTTTTACAATAAGTCATGTCATGAACTTGACGCGTTGCTATCTTAGGAAAAGTAAGGCGTCTTACGTTAATGTACACTTTACCCCAAAGTGGATTTCATCAGAAGATGTTTGCACAATAAGATGGTCTGAATATGTATATTGAAGGAGTTTATCATATAAACCTATATTCATAAGATGAGAAATGCTTTGTAAGCGATTTTCAGGTTTGCAGTTAATCCTAGATCATCTCTCGTGTATAACGTAATGGTTGTTCTATAATCCAGTGTGCGTTTGTATAATAAGTTTGGTTATGCAAGATCTGTACTGTACTGCTGCTGCGTCACATCATCTCACCGCGTCTTCAGTCTGGACATATTTATTGGTGTAGAGTAATTTTTATGTACTTTGGCCAAGTTAAATAAATCGTTGATCATGCTTGTGGTAGTTTTCTCTTCTGGTGCTGCGGATACGATGCAGAGTTTGGCTCCAATTGACTCACTGCATAAATACACGAGGTATTCATATTGCAGATTCTAGGTCTCGCTGTCTCTAGTTGATTCTTTCGAAATTGGATCAGACAACTCTCATGATAATTTGTGAAAATATAAAAATATCCACAAATTTTGTCTTCAAACTGGTAAAACTCATAGTGCCATAGTAGGATGGATGATGACACATATAAGTAAACTGCAGCAACATAGTTTTCAATGACGATGATGACTTCTGTGAAGTTGTCATGCTGTTATTTGATACGTACACATGCCAGACATTATGCAAACGGTTAAATAGACGTTGACTTTAATGCTGGTTTGCTTATTTATTCCACAGCCATACAAGCAAACTACTGATACCATTGTGCTAACATGCGTGGTATAAAAAATAAGAGTCATTAACTATTACGACACGGACCCAAATCAAGACTGGTTGATACTAGATTTTTACCCGTACTTCAGTACCTTAGTCAACAAAAGTTTTGCAAGACATTGATTGCATGCGAATAATAATCCCAAGAGCGAATATTAGAAACATTTACTTCATACAAAGTTCATACAAAACTTCATAAAAATAACTCCATCCATCTGCTATACATCAATGAGAGGCATATTGCAAAGTACCTAATACCTAAATGTCTTTATGTGTGTCAAAATACCCGCTTATCATTGCTCATAAAGGTTCCTTCCGTACATCAAATATTCTGTTAAGTATCTAGTCGTGCTAGCAACGAATGTAGTACTATTATATTTAGAAAAATTAGAATGTTTACCTATGTTGGCTTTTGAATGGCAGTAATTACAAAAATTGCGACTGCATGGGGACTCCCTAATTTTTACTACATGACTAACATCAGTTACAACGCTTCATAGTTATTACTACATGATGCAGTGCTGCAGGTTATGTTTTATGTTAGCAGAAGGGAAAGTTTTATTCACAAATTTTGTTGCAATTCCTCTCTGCAATCATGCCATACTTATATTTATCTTACAGGCATGGTTCTATCCTTGTTATCTTGAAACACAAACACGAATATGGCTCTTCTGGTATGAATGACAGTAATTTAAATGAACATTTACACATGTCATTTGCGGTAATTCATAGTAATTACACAAGACTCACATGGCATGATGATGATGACGGTAACAGAAGTAATGTGGGATGACTGAACCTGAGAAACAAAATCCTTTTATAAACATGCATTTATGTCCTTTGACACCAGGTAGATATTATGAAAAGGGCACAGAGAACAAAATAGGGGTTAGAAAAGCGTTCTTTTTCGAATATTGGATGTCAAAAACTTTTTCCATGAACGAGATCATGTGTGTATTATTCAATCTATGTACGTCATCCTTCATTAAAGTTCTTGGAAAGGTAGGACATCAAATGTTAAAAATAAAAACAAGAGAGTTAGCTGGAACTTGAACTTAACTTGTCAAACTCATTGACAGCCGATTGAATATCAGCAGTTGATAGGCATAGTTCAAGTTCAATTAATCAAGAACGCTTCCTACTTATCAGAGAACAATGTTATATTCTTCCTGTAGGGAAGGGTGAGAAGTTGATGTAAAAGTATGCTGATAATTGGCTTATCTGTAGATAAACTACAAATATGAGAAGATGCTGTACACGTTGCGACATTCACAATTGATGATAACAAACATAGCAAAGCCTACCCGGAGGGCAAAACTTCACTTTGTTAAACTAACATTGAACATTAACCATAATAACGAAGTGTGGCTTAAATACTGGTTGGTCTTCGGTTTTTCATCATTGTTTGCTAACAAAAGGAGCTTTAACCCCTTTTATGGTACATTCCTAAACAACTTTCGCTAACCACTATACTAGATATATCTAGTTTTATAATGAAAAGTAAAGAGAAATTGCAATATCAATTGATCATAATATAATATCTTAAAGAAAAGTTTGACAGTTAAGTGAAGTGTTATTTACCATTGAAATGGTAGACTGTCGCATGTATATATTTGGAATTTAAAAAAGTGCGAATCAAGTATCACTATCGGAATCCGACGTACACGTGTTAGTTAGTGCCTTTGTATCACATTGTGTGCCTCTGAAGATGATCGTTAAATTGATGTATGTTGGTTAAATACTTACAAAAAAGTCCCTTATAGTTTAACTTTCGATGAAAGGGTTGACTAAATTGTTTTAAAACGGAACTTCCGTTTTGAAGATTGAATAAATCTTCGGAGACTTTGAACCAGTTAAAGTTTAAACTCTTCATCTTTCTGTTGCTTCTTCCCAGAAAAAATGTTGGAAACGACATGTCCCTGCAGGAAAGAGAGTTTTTAAAACAGTGATTGTCTAAAGTATAGTTGTCACCTCAGTTTTAGGCTCAGGAAAGACTTTCTTAGGATTCTGGTGAACGACCTAATTCATTGCTTATTAAATGAGAGATTATTAGTTAACTAATAATTCGTGATTTGTAAAAACCTCATTTATGAATGACATTTTTCAATCGTTAAATCCATATTATGTGCTATTCGCAGTAACCTGATGTGTCATATTTCTCTGCGTCCAACTAAATTTCACGATTCTATTCCCTCTAACTATTTTGCTTCGTCCTGCATTTCATTCGAGGCATCTAATTGAGTGTGCTGCTGCATCCCACAGACAGAATAGCTTTAAAAGCGTTTTTACATTGTAGCTCGTAAACGGCTTTTTGGACTGACGTACTTCCAATGCAACTCAACTTGTACCGTACAGACTTGACTTGACGGTGGCTTCTTAGTAGTTGATAAGATGATAATGCTCCTTATCTACTTTTCTATTGTTGACATTAAGCTATTTCTGATTCCTACGTATAAGTTTTATTTTATTGGGATATTACCCGACAGCCATATATGACAGTTAAAATTAGGTAGAATTATGAAACCACCAAGACTAGCGGAAACATGAAAGTAGGGAGCACAGTTGCGGTAAACTGGGCTAACCAGAAATCCGTGACTACCAACATGGTTTACTACAGGCAAACCTTTTCACAAGCTAGCACAACGTACATTGCATAGGTAGTATTCCAAGGTAGTACTAATTTTATTTATGAATATTCACATTTGTTGCATACTTTACTCACTTTACAAAAAATAGAGCCAATTATATACCTTACCTATTCCCTTTACCCAGGGGATACAGTTGCTTTTAAAACCATACCAAAATAAGTACCAATACGAACCTAATAAGGAGGTATCTTGTTCCATCTATGCTTATACGTAAAAATCATTTTTGTATATTAACCAAACAACTTGCTATTCATAATCTCCTTCTCTCCATAGTCAACGCATGTATTTCCTCCTATTCTTGAAACTGGGACCGACACAGCCCACCACTAGCAAATTCTTGGGATATTTAAGATTCCATCCAACAACTTCATTTTACGTTACTGAAGTTTTCATAACACTTTTCAAGTTACATAGCCTGCGCTTGGGTGTAAGGAAGCAGTACACAAAAGCTTGGCATTTTATAAAACTACATGACTACAAAGCTAGGTCAGCAATTCCATTAATTCAAATGGGTGACGACAGGTACGAAGTTTGTTTATTACCATTCCAAAGCATCTTACTCGACAATTCTTTCCTTGTTGATTACGCTCCTCCAACCTTCTTGTTCAAGAGATGATGAAAGGAAGAGCAAGACTAAGACTACTAAAATCCAATTACCTACTTGAAAAAGCACACCCTTAAAGTTGATCTAAAATGCATAGAAATGGCAAGCAAATGCAAGGAGACGTCGTCATAATGACAAGTCACACAACAAGAGCATATATGTAAAAGTGTGAAGTTTCAATGACATGGATAAGACTTCAGCGCAGTAGAAGCATTTCCATAATATTATAAATGTATATGCAATGCTATATGTTCTCTATACCTTAAAAAGTTTCCCATTTCTTGAACAACAGTCAGACAAACGTTGAAAGTCTAGTGTTTTAGCTTTTTGGTTTGGCTTGGTAGTTGCAAAGGAAACTTTCTCGTCAAACTATTTTTGGTGGACTTAGGGAAAGTTAAGTTTAAAGAATCCTAAAAGCTTCACAAAGCCAGACCAAACGTATTCCTAGAGTAAGTACGGCTCTGCATTAGTTAGTAGTTGGAAAGTCATGTTGGTACGCCATGTTATATTGGTGGACGACATTAAGATAATGGCGATGTGAACTAACATATTAGTCTAGGCTATGAGAATGTTTTTTCCCTTCCTGGAAATAAGTACAAGACAACTAAGCATTTCTCTCTTCTCATTGGGTTGCTCACATTGCTGTATCCTTTTTTTATCTGGGATTTACACCTTTCTATTACAACTCAGCAATATGATAGCACTATACTATATAGTAAATAAATGCTTGTTGTACATATTTTGCACTCATGGCAAATACAAGGAAAACATTTGGGAGAAAGGCAGCTGTGAATATAAAATTGAAAAATGGGGCTAGCAAAGACTTTTGGTGGTTTTGCAGTGTGTCATGTGGCGCTATTGTAATTGTAATGCTGAAGTTGTTGAGCGTGCGTTGGCGTCGTCTCGGGAAAACTACTGGGTTTTTGCTTTCTTAGAATTGCTTTGCGGTGGGCTGTGTCGGTCCCAGTTTCAAGAATAGGAGGAAATACATGCGTTGACTATGGAGAGAAGGAGATTATGAATAGCAAGTTGTTTGGTTAATATACAAAAATGATTTTTACGTATA
>JAHZNG010004256.1:0-11029 GCA_027744375.1 Orchesellides sinensis | reverse complement strand
GCACTTCGTGTCACCAGGAGTAAGAAGAAGTAAAAAACGGTCTTTTATTGTCGCATCAGCGCAAAACATAACTTATTACAATGACTTATGATAAAAATAATAATATTTTACTCCTTTTTTGTGACTATTCCGTGGGGATAGAATTACATACATAACTTATATATATAATTAGTTAATTCTCTGTTCATAAGGAAATATTGTTAGTTATTTGTATTAATTGCGCTGGTCTATTCACCAGTGTTATTTCCTTCTTATTTTTTGAAGTCCTAACAGCATAAATAAAAATATATATGATAATATATTGTTAGAAAATCATAAAACGAATCCAGTGCAATTTTAAAGTTTTCAATCTGTCATCATTTGTATTATCTTCTTAAAATGCGTGCATGATCAGTCAGCGATAGCATCTTTCGTTAGATATTCTGCCAAGTACTCACTGAAATAGCATAGTAAATAAATCTTGAAATTCAGTTTATTTTCAAAGTGATGACACACTGCACGACCATGAGTTTGTATGTAATTTTCTATAAAATAAAAATATGGTAAATCTGTGGCTGCAACTTTCATAATCTCAAATGCTTATAGTTCGCTGTAAATAATATCCACTTAACAAGTATTACAAATTGAGATATATTTTTATTCGAGGTCTATTGCCAGCATGCTATTTATGAGTCATAATATTCTTTTTTTTTCATGATAAGAGTTGGATAAGGGTTTAAATATTGTTTACATTTCAGAATTCAGGTTTAAAATTATATGATATAATTATTAACGTAACGTAATAATAAGAAGAATAGTATATTGCTTATAATTTTAAAACTAAGTACATGATAATTTTAATTTTCATCATGCAACGGAGTTTCGTCTCCACAACTCTCTACCATGCTGCGAGGACTGAAATTAGTTCTTGGTGTTGATTTTAAGCTCTCCCTTCCAGAGCGAGGGGACTTGTTTTGAATGTAATTATGAGCAGACGACAACTGTTTTGTCTGAAATTCGTCAGAAAAAGACCAACATAATATTTCTACTTAAAAACAAACTTTATAATCATAACTAACCGTATCATAACCATACATATAATACAGGTTAGAAAATAAACAATTTTAATTGTTAAATACCTTTTGAATGCCATCGTGAATTACTTGAGCCGCATTTCTAGTGGCTGGAGACTTTGGAGTTTGTTTAGGTGGACCACCAAAGATAGAACCTGCACCACCATATCTTGCGACTACGCTAGAAGCCACAGATCGACTCTGAGAAGGCCAACCCTGACTAAGTCCTTTCTGTTGAGATGACCTGGCGTACGCTTCTGCAGCTTTCCTCCAGTCTAAAGGCGCGTCAGCAGAATTGTCTGCGCCATTTCTTCCACTTGACGACCTTTATGAAATAATCCAAATACTGATAATTAAGTCTCTTCCTTCAATTTGTATTATCCATAATGACAAAAATATTACTCACCTGTGCTGGGAAGAACGCTGTTGAGGAGTTTTATATCCGGGTGTCACAGCGCCCGGATGCAAGAACCCACCTGAGCTACTAGCGTGTGGCTGATTTGAAGGGAACCGAGGTGTGGTACCCGACTGGTATGGTGTCTGATACGGTGTCATATACGGCGTTTGTGCTGTGGGCGTGTATGGCTAAGCATTGAAATAAACATGACAAGAATTAATTAAATATAAAATATAAATAAGGATCTTGACTATTTTAAAAACAATACAGTTTTTTCAGTTTCAACTCACAGTATGCGCCGTAAATGCAGAATAAGGTGTGAAAGCTTGAGCCGGAGTTGTATAATGCGGCGTTGTGTGATGAGTTGGCGCTGGATTGGGAAAGTGACTTTGACTTGGCGCACCAACACGAGACATTCCATCTTGATAACCTGGTGTTGTTGCATATGGTGTTCTAGTAGAGTGATTCTTCGGTGTAACCACATTCATGGAAGCTGGAGGATGTAACGTATTAAACCACAGCAAAATATTTCATGTGAAATTTAAACATAGAAACTTGATATATCTGAACATTTTCAAGCATGCATATAATGCCACTATATAATTTTGCTCAAGCAATTTTACCTTGCTTGACGGCCGTACAATGACTTCGCCTTGGTCCATTGTCTCCATGAGTTTCTCCGCCTCTCGGAAGGAGATATTTTTAAATGAGGGATGAACTATGACACGTTTAATGTAAGTCTGTCGTTGTTTATTCTTGCGAATATCTTCCTCCTTTTTGTTGTCAAAGTCTTCTTTTTCCTGGTCGTAATAAACGTCCTTTTGAGGTCTACACAGGTTATATAACTTTAGTTAGCATTCTGCTGCATGTCAATAACACACAAAGAAATTATTTAAATTTAAAACACCGATTGATGAATACCTCCATTCACTTTTCATATCTATCAAGTCAGATGTACGAGATGTACACTCCACAGAGAACCGATCGACATCAATTTTCACAACCCTACAGTGGATAGTTTGTCCACGTTTGACTCTCTGCTCTGGATTTGTTACTTGCTTATCGGAGAGTTTGCTAATTGGAATGAAACCAGATATCCCATTGTCTAAGCGAATTCGAACACCAGTGGCTTGACCAGGACAAGCACCAGCATCAAAATGAGCCCATACCTGCGCAATGGTAGTCAATGTACGGGTGTTGACTTAAGTAGAAGCAGTTACTAATAACATTCGTTAATTATATTTTGCATACCTCAGACAAGTCAGGAAAGTCATTCTTTCCACAAAAAGCACACTGCCACATCCCAGTTGCTTCATTTTTAATTGGAATAGCATTATCCAACTGATCACCTTGTGGCTTTTTGTGTGTAATTCCTGTTCAAAAATTTAAAATAGTTAAAAATTAGACACCAGTTCTAACAACCATGTTTAAAGATAAATGAATTCAGGTATTTAGTTACCTATAACGTTAGCAGTAATAAGTTTTCCAATGTACAGTGTGTCTGGGGTTTCCTTTGTAAGCATATTGAATATTTCTTCGGGATTAGGAGACTGATATCTAGTTCTTAGGTCTTTATAACGATGATTTAATTCCGCTCGGATGTCATAAAGCGTAATACTTTTGTTCCCAAAACCCTAAAATGTATCATAAAATGCTGAAGTTGAAGGCAAGCGTTTGAATAAATATCATATATACATGTATACGAGTCTACCAACCTGGCGTTCCAACTCCTCTGCAAAAGCATCCAAATCAAGATCCTTCAATTTCTCAGGCGATTCCAGAATCTCTTCCAAGGCGCTGGCAGGGTTTGCATCTTCGTCATCGTATTCCAAAGCATCCACAGCCATTTTCCTTGCCCATTCGTAAGTCTCGGGATGAACACGAGATCCGTCCAGCACCTCCACATATGATTCCGTACTACAAACCACAAACACAAATAACAGTATTTACTCTTATACTAGTAACAAATGCTTTCTACACTACTTGTTTATTAAAAATAACAATTTACCTGTCACCAAGTGAATTCGTATCAATCTTTATGAATCCGGAACAGTTAATAAATATTTTGGGACCCATGTGGCAAGCTGTAATGAGCTGTGTTCGATTTTCCAAGCGCTGATTATTCTGTTTCAATATCTGTTGAAATACAAATAAGACCAAGTTTAAGTGTAAACCAAATGTAAACCCTAGGCTAAACTAGGTAACAACAAGGGAAGAAAGGGAATTAACTTGAAAATTACAAACCTTTATTAGCGCAGTAGCTTTTCGAGGCCCGAGACCACATGTAAACTGTACTAAATTGGAAGTATATGGATACGCGATTGCTCTGTTAACGTCTACACCAACCTCGTTTGTCCTATTAACAAATTCGAGTTGTAAGTACTCGAGCAATTCTTCCTTTGGAACATGGTCCTATTTGTAAATTTATTTATTCGGTTTTAGTTTTAAATTTTTAAACATGAGGTTACTACGAAAGTATTAATCTTATGCGTTGTTATACCTGAAGTGGGTGAAATCTCATGCAAAGAATCTCTTCATCTGCCGTACAAAGCTGTGAAAACTCGATTAGAGGATCTTGCATTCTCCGTCCAAGTGATACAGCTTGCCGTAGCAACAACGGATAATCACGGAAGTCACTCTGTACAACGGAATGAATTAATCACAACAAATAAAATTAACTCATCCAAAACGTTCTTTAATAACCCCTCCAATAAGTTACGAATAACTTAGAATTAAATTACGTACTGCTGCCTTGATTGAATTGGCGTAGACTTTTGAAAGCTGGTTATCAAGGATTTCGACGTTAATAAACGGGAAAGCATCCTCGTTCACTAATTGTCCACAAACCTCTTTACAGTCTGCTTGGATCATTAGAGCCTCACGAGACTCGCCACCAATTACAATTACGTGGGGTTTCTTGGAACGAATAAAATTTTTAATGGCTAGCAGATCCGCTTCCTGAAAATTTAGTTAAATTGGTGTTTTATTTAACATGAAAAATCTTTTTGTTTCCCTAAGTAATGACTAAGTTTGAAATATGAATGCTACCTTCTCCTGTCTATCAGTCTCCCTGTAGGCATTCTTACTCTTAATTATATTTTGCAGTCTTAGATAATCTGAAGGCTCGCCATCAGGGCTAATGATACATGCAAAGGAAGCCTGCTCGTAGTCGGGAACCATTGCAATAGCAAGAACGCGCAGACCCTTGCTGGTATCCCATTCTTCTTCATCTTCGTCGGGAAATGCTACTTCATAAGGAGCAACCTTAATCCAATTATATAATTTGTGTGAACACGTCTTCAAAACGTGTTCTTTTGCTTCTTCTAACAGCTTGGCTCGAAGCTCCTTCCTCAAAACAGGATAAAGGAGCTTCTCGAAAGCAAATTCAATACATTCCCCACGCAAATCATTCCAGTCTTGTACATTTTTGCTGAACTCGTCCTTGTGAAATAATTGCTTCACTTCTTCAATATAATTTGGCCCAGGCATTCCTTTGATATTATCACCAATAGAAATAGTAAGAAGGCGATCGGTTTCAGCTAATGAAAGTTTCAAAAACTGATCCGCAGTCAAGTCTCTCACAGGCTTGTCCTTAATGTATTTCATGCTATAAATATGTACAAAATAATTCAGTAGCGTTAAAAACGATTGCCATTCAAATTAAATAATTAACTTCAGATCTCCGGAGATAACACACCTGAAACACTGATGAGCCTCATCTATGTCCTTCTGTCCCCTTTTAGTAGGCCAGCAGCTGATGGTAGCACGTTCAAAGAAAACTTCCCGAACGCATCTACGGACAATCGGTTCTCGTGATATCTGAGTAGCCATCATAAATTTACCAGCCTTCAAGACCTCTTCCGGTGCAGTTAGTCGGCTACAATGAAAAAATCCCCATTACAAATGTGCAAAATAACAGTATATTAGATTTTTTGAATCAAATAAAACACAATCGCTTACTCTGACAACATTTCCTTTGCAGCTTCCACCGGATCAGTAGGGTATTGATCTACCTCGTGCCGTTGATAATTGTCCCTAAGATTTTCTGCAAACTTATCAGGAGAAAGACCAAACTTCCTCACGAAGGTCTCCACGCCCATTTTCTTACACATGCCATATTTCTTACACATGCCATATGCACCTCCACCAATTTTTCGCCTGACTGTTCCTTCTTCTGCAAAACTGTCGTCAACATCATCAGGTTCAATTTCTGGTGGTGGCAGCTCTTCAGCACCTTCACCATCTCCTCTTTCTGCTGCAGCAGCGGCCGCCGCAGCAGCTGCTGCATGTTTTGCTCTCAGCCGCTCCTCTCTACGCTTTCGTGCCAAGCTTTCTTTCATGGCTGGAACTTCATCAGCATAATACAAACTAAAGAAGAGGTACATGTCCTTTAACTCATCTGCAGTTTTAATGCCTTTAATTCGTTCAAGGTCTTCATCATTTATCAATCGCATTGAGTCAGAAATTGGTTCATCTGGTTTAGCCATAATGAGATCCGTTTGATGCTCTCGCATATTCTTAAACAGTTCAATAAGGCGACTTTTTCTATTTTTCAATGAACAAAAGCGCGCATCCAACTGATAAATTTTCCACAAGTCATTAATGGAAAGATCTGGTTGCACGTACTCTTTACGGTAAAATGCGATAAAAGGAACTTCAAAAAGCTGGTTCCTCATGAACTCAAGAGCTTTCCTGATTTTTGGAATAATCTGAGGCTTAACTTCTTCCTGAGGTTTATCTGGAGTTGCTTGTGTAACGTCATCAGGTTTAGCTGCAGGCTTTTCTTTTGACGTTTCCCATTCTTCCTCCTCCCAATTCTCTTCACCTACTTGAGTAGGAGCAGGTTTTGGAATGGCTGCGGAAGCGGCCGGAGCAGAGGGTTTCTCCCAGTCTTCCTCTTCCTCCCAGTTTTCGTCAGCTACTGGGCCGACGGTTGTCTGGGCTGGGGCAGGGACTGTAGTTTGCTTGTCCCAATCATCATCCCAGTTTGCCTCAGACTCCACTGTGCAAAGAAAGTTATTAAACACGATGCAAAACGCCCAGCTAAGTGCATTAATCCAAAGTGAACTTTTAATGCAATTGTACCTGGAACTGCAAGTGACGTTTCCGGCTTCTTCACGGGCTCTTTCTTAGCCTCCCGTTTCAAAAATGCAGTTTTATATATCCATTCTGCTTCTTCGTCTAATTCTTCATCATTCGCAGTCGTAATAGGAACACCTCTAAGTTGCATCCGTTCTGGAATATCTTGATTTCTAATTTTATTGTCCTCGTCGGTAAAACCTGCCCTTTCTAACTCATGAGGTTCATAAATCTCATAAATAGATTTCATCTTCCGTCTACGACGAGGCTGCTTCTTTTCTCGTCTAAAAATATGAATTAATATTGAAATCATAATGAGATTGGTGCAACATAGTTAATAGTTAATAAAACTCATTATGCAGCTCCTGATTGCACTCAAGGTTACTTAAACATCTAACAGAAGGCATTATTTTAGATAGTTACCGAACAGTTCTTTGCTCTTCATCTTCATATTCATCTTCCTCCTCTTCTTCCTCTTCATCATAATACTCATCTTCGTACTTTTCAAATTCGTCATAATCAAAATCGACTCCAAATATATCTTGTGCCTCTTGTAACGTAGCGTCTGTAAATATGGGCTTTCGCTTTTTACGGACATCCTTCAGTGGCCTTCCCTCATCGTCTACAATGAAGTCATCCGTTTCTGAATACTCTCCTTCAGATTCCTCTGATGCATAGTGTCCAGGAGTTTCTTCACGAACTGGCTCTCTTCTTTCTTCCTCCTAAAGGATCAAGAAACATCCGTCACGTTATTTCCCCAGCAATCTTTAAAAACCCTGAGAAAATTAAATGTAGTATAGAATACTCTCACATTATCAGATCCTTCAAAAAGCTGATTGGCAATTGCTTCTCTGTCCTCTCCCTGATCCTGAGTTTCATCCTGATCAGAGTCTTCATCCTCAATTCGCTTTAAACGCTTAAACTTTTTCTACAAACATAAATTACCAAATTAAAAAATTTACCACTAGCTCCTCAAATCTACACTGCCCAACGAACCCCGCAAATGACATATTTCCCTACCCTCTGAACTTTCACTCCAAGATTCTCTTCTATAAGGTCATAGTCATCATCTTCTAAGCGATCCGACAAATCATCCTCATCATCACTCTTTTTCCTCTTCCTAGACCCATCCGATTCCTCATCACTATCATCCTCTTCTATAGGGTTGTCATCAATCAAGTCATTCACAACTTCTCCATCATCTACAAAAGTTTACATAAAAACACAATACTCAAACCTACTTTCTCCTCCTCCAAAATATATCCTCCCCAACTCATCTACCTTCTTCTTCCTCCTCATCGTCATCACTCTGCACAGCCTTGCTCTTCTTCGGCTTCCTCTGGATCATCCTGTCTTCGTCCATCTCTTCTTCTCCCTCTCCCTAAAACCCAAAATCAAAAAACTTACAAAAACAGCCCTCTACAAACTACTTCATATTACTTCCACCCCTCCACCATCAACCATCCAAAGCATTTGTATTTTTTACAATCTACCACTTTACCTCACTCTCCTCCGCTTCCGAGTCCACAAACTGTGACATAACTGCTGTTAACGTTAGTTTCCCGGAACTTCCTTAAAAAAGGCTCCTTATCTAAAAAACAACAAACCCAAACTATTCACTTTCTCCTCTTAAAACAGCATTTAATAAAGATAAATGCACTTCACTGACTGAAAGCACTTAGGAACCCTACACAATCGTCTCTTTCATTTCTCTCTTTTTTAAGGATACTCTTTCCCTTTTGCCTTTATCAAACACCTACCACCGTGTATAAATTTTAAAACCACAATCAATCATCAATCCACAGTTTAAATAACTCAATTAATTTACAACTTACCCTTCACTACAAAACCATAAAACGTCAGAAATATTAGCCACACACTCCTTTTAGTAAAAACTTATCACAATGCGACAAGAAGATAATTTAATTAAAATAAACTACCATAACGGTTTACTACTTTTCTATGCGACGCGCAAGCCAACTACATGATTACAATGAACAATAATACTACGTTTTTAATACTTTCTTTAATGAAGGTCAGGTGCGATTTGTTGAGCAAAGTTTGTTTTTTTTATTGCGAAGTGCATTTAGAGAAAATACAATATTTTTATGACGTACGAAAATATTAGTAATTATAATTCACCTTAACGCTAACTGCTCTTTTAGTCCTGCCGATGATTTATGATAAATACATGAATTATTTACAAAATAGCACAAACAATATAAAAATTCATTTTATATTGTGCCGACGTCTACGAATTGTTACAGATTTTTAACAATGTACGTTATGTACATATAACACACAGTGTGTATATGCATGCAGCATGTATGTATGCGTGAGAAAGTGAGCCTCTTTTAGATTTTTAACGTGTGGATACAGTGGATAGTAAGGTATAGTCTCACAATTTGAATGACACTGACAGTAGTACATAGTGTCAGTATAACAATGTATGGAATATACTTATACCTTGCATTTACATTTTAGTCTGTCAATTTTCAGAGTCTCAGACAGATTAGAGGAATACCGATGAACATAGGCAAATTTATGTACTGTATAACAAAAGACATATGTGTTTAAAGAAGTATTAAATACATAGTATTATACCGTGGGAATTGTATATGAACGGGTGTACAAGTTATCTAAACAGTTTGCGAGAAACTTTGCTAGGTTTCAATGTAGGTAAAGGGTACATTTGAGAAGTATTTAAGAGGCAAGTAAGCCGCCTGCTGCGTATGTACCTTTTAAAGCCAATGTCTGGCTACACTATGCATTTTGTATGACTAAAAAACATTCAAAGGAGGTCTGAACAACGTAGTAGTAATCTACAGATGTATGCAGCGTGATCTAAAGGAGACCTTAAAAACGATTTGAAGGAATGAATGTGGTTGGAGATTTAGTAGGGATTTGTAACACGAGAGGGTATCTTTTGGGTGACGCTTAATGATAGTTGCAGGAAGTATGCTTGTGTGTTTAGTTTAGATTCACTTTGTCCCACAGCCCTTTGTTACACCTGCATTTTCATTTTTCATCCCCTTCAAGAGAGATCTAGGCTGGAATGAAGAAACTGTATGATTCATGACTACGATATACGGTAATCAACTACCCAGAATGTGGGATGTTAGATGATAAGGTATGATTACATTACGAAGAAAATGGGCACGAATGCATCCGAGAGTTGTCTAACGAATAGTTACGAGAATCTTGAACTTTGAACCTTAAATGGAAGAAGAAGACAAAATGCTTTGCTAAATGGAAATTAAATCTAGTCCACCTTCCACCCCTTTGCTCCATGAGAAAGTTTAAAATGCTAATGCAAATGAAATGAGCTAAAAGTGTCTGTCTATTATATGCTTTTGCAAAGACAGTCTTATGTACATGATTGGTAGTGAATGATAAGTTTTTGGCATTGGAAGATAATGTAGCGTAACTTAACTTATGGTATGCCACGCATTTCCGCATAGGTGACTCTAGTTAAATAATAGCATTTTACTTCTTTTTATGTTTTAAAGGTCTTAGCTTGCCTTTTTCATTCTTGTGTGTTAAGCTGATATCAAAACATATTCCATATCACTGGTTTTAGAATAAACTTTAAACAGTTCCTAAAGCTATTTTAACTTTTTGAAGTTTAAAAGTTATTGCTTTTTTTAAATAAGCTAGCTACTAGTTTTCAAAGTTTTGATACTTGAAATGTCTTCTAAATCTATAACTACTAGAGAGCTTCTCGACAGGATGCATTTCCGAATTGAAAATGGTCGAATAGTCCCTCGTATTGTTCACGAATGGGAATTTGAAAGACCATATAACTGGTTCTGCTGTGAGATATGCAAGCATTGGTATCGGGATTCAAGAGGCCTTGAACGGCATTACGTTTTGGATCATGCGACTGCTGAAAGTTTCAAGTTTGATGTTTTCCCGAGAAAGTAAGATTTTTAAGGAAATCCTGATTGATAGATAATCATTGTTTAGTAGATTGTTCACACTTTTCTTATTAAAAATTATTTCATTGTTCTCCAGGAGATGTGTGATTTCATTGCCATACGTCTCGCCAACGGTCGCAAGCAAAGCCGCGGACAACCAAGACCAGCATTGTTGTGGCGACTATGTCTCCCCATTGAAGGATGGGCGGTTTAATTGGAGGATTGCTATCAAAACTGCAATCATGCAAACTGCTCCCAGCTTTGAAGTAGGATCCCACTATCATGCAATCAAGAGATACATCCGGGATGTGTTTGAAGTGAGAAGCTCAGTTGTGAAGACCAAGTTGCGTCGAAAACTAGATAAGGGGGTGGCCAAAGGGAGTCTCATTTGGAACAAGCATGACATGTATCGACTTCGGACCAACAAGATTACCAACAAAAGGGATCATATTCCTACTCCTCCGGACGTTAAAATGAGAAATATGAGGGACCGTAAGCTCAAACATATTGTGAAGTGTTTGAAGCCTCATCGTTATTTAGGAGCACCTCAAAAGTCAATATGGATTCAGGACGATCAATAATAT
>JAHZNG010004255.1:0-13034 GCA_027744375.1 Orchesellides sinensis | reverse complement strand
ATAATGAGGAAGCTTTTAAAGATTCCCAGATTGGAGGTGTTGCAATTGCTTTAACACACGGGTCAGTTATACTTCAATGCGCCAAGCACGAACTTCATGCGACTACAGCGTTGAAAAATCCGAATCGGCTTTATCCATCCAGAATATGTTTAATATTCTATCAGCATAAAAGCATGAACAACCGATTCCATGGATGGTCCGAATGGGAGAAGAAGATAGAAGCCAAGAAGCTGCAAGAGGTTAAACTAATTAATCAAGGGAAAATGGAAGCCTCTCCTAGGAAAATGAAACAGTTGATTAAGGAAGGTTATCTGCAAGACAATGCTTAGCATCAAGAATGGGCGGATTGAATCAAATCGTAAAATGTTATAAACAATTTTAAAATTATTTGATGTAACAAAGGGGTTATCATGCGTCGCTTTATGAGTTGTGTTAGGCTTTATCATGTGTACCATGCAATCTCAAATTTTTATACCTATGCGATAAACATGCCAATGCAACAAAAAGTACCAAATTGCGTTGGTAGTTTCAAAATACAGAAAAATTATGAAAACTCCAAGAACATACATGCATTTTGCTGACATTTTCGTGGACTTCCAGAAACCAAATTTTTCGTGTACAAATCTTAATCTTATAAGCATAAATCAGAACTATAAATACCATATAGATGTACAATCTTCTATGCTTGATCAAGTGCTCCAAAAAAATGTTCTTATAGCTTCCGCTAAGATGTTATTTGTAATAGTCAGTCAGACTTTGCGAAGAAAAAGTATTGTATTAATTATGTCTTCATTTATTCTAGCTATATTGATTGCTTACTCTCATTACGTTATGATACAGTTGTTTGCATTTTTAGAAAGACTTTAAGGCATAATTTTTGCAATTTATACGAAATAATTATAGGATCTCATAAGTAATGTCCCTTCTTCCATTCTACACTTACCACCAATGTGCGAAATAGAAAGATAAGCGATCTTGCAGCAAAAATCTTCATTGTTATTGTTAAAGAGATCTCACTTGAAATTATTTTTGCCAAACATTCTATGAAAGTTCCATTGTTAAGTCGGAATTGTAATGTTTTTCTGATAGCTGATTAACAGTAGTACAGTCTTCAATAAATATATGCAATTGTCAACAAAGACATTAATATTCAGAATGTTATTGTAAACTTATGTAATTCATTTTTATCCGTAAAAAACCTTATACTTGATGTTTAGATTATCGTTAAAACTCAATGTGACTTTCTCCTTTATATGCATACACGTGACATACTCTGTGAAAGGCTACAACTGACTTCCTTTTATGTAATTAAAATACTTAAAAATTACTGTGACCACATGCAAGTTAAGGGCGAATGACATATGTGAAGGATGTCACAACTCGTTATTACCACATTTCTAATAAGTGTCAAGGAATTCAGTATTTTATATATATATATATACTAAAGCAACTAGTGTTAAAGGGGTAAACAGTCCCAACCTAAATGTTTATTGTAAGTAAGTACTTGTTGTAAATCAATCATGATTCGCATGTAAGAATCTCTACACATGAATATGTAAGTATATCATAATTTTTAGGCTCGCGTCAGATAATAAAGTTTTGAGAATGAACGACAGATTCATAAATCAGGGATTAGTCTGTATATATACACTCCGCAGTAATTTTTTCCATAATAAAATTAAATAAAGTTTTGCTCGGTATGACCCAGTGATATGGATAGGCGTTCTGTATAATAAACTCTTCTCTGTACCAAAGGCATTTACAATACCAAAAAATAAGTTAATGTAACATTCATGCTAGAAGGCATACTTGATTGATCAATGAACTGTCCAGGAATTTTTGACTTTGAACAAACTTGAATTCTCTGGTACGGATCAGTGCATGAATCAAAGGTCGTTCTTAGCTGACATTAACTTCTGTATATTATTTAACTATTTAATTGTATATATTAATTTAAATACTTCAAATATGCGACTTATATAATATCATATATGTATGGTTAGGTAAATTTAAGTAAAATCTAAGACAAATATTTGGATTTTGGAAATATCATTATTATTTTTTGTGTTGCTCCCTTAAAATATTGTTTAGTTGAATGAACATGTAAATATCGCTTGTAACTTTGTAATCAAAGGTTTGGAAGTATGTGCGTGGAGCATTAGTCACGTTTCAAGTGAGTCTGAGAAAGTTTCCGGTCGTAGTATACAAAGCGACAGATTATAATTTCTCTGTGGTAAAAATATAAAATGCAAAAGTTTATTTATTATGCGCAAATTAAAAGTATGTATGCAGTTATTTAATGTTTGCGGTATGCATTGTTAGCTTACATAGCTGAAGTTCATATCGATCGATCAAATCAGAAACTTTGATCATAGTGCAACAATAGTTAGGCTAAATAAGTATCTAGATTTAGGTATTAACAAAAAATGTAAAAACGAATGTTACAGCTAAGTCGTCATCTTTGGTGTTCAAACCTTTTCATGAGATTAAGTGTTATGTATGTGTAGATATATAAATTGATTAAAGTCGACACGATGAAGATTTTGTTTTATACTGTAGTTTTAAAAAACATGTTGAGATGCAAGTAATGTCAGAGCGGAAATTATCAAGATTTAGTTTTACAGTAAATTCAAAACCATAAAACAGGAACAAGATAAAATGAACATGCTATGTTGTCACCTTTAGCAAGGAATCGCTTGTAATACATGGGCTGCTAATACATGTACTTCCCAAAGCATCCGTATACTGAGTAAGGTACTCTATATATCATTAATATATTATTACGTAGTGTAGTTATCAGCATTCGATGAAGACTCAGGGTAACTGAACATAACCTAAAAATGACAAAAGCGAAACTGGAGGCACACCGAAATGCTTCCAACCCTGACTAACACCGATAAAAGTATAGGTATTATAAAGGAATGTGTAGAAACTGAAAATTGTTGAGAATTGTATCGATATTTTCAGATCAGATGAGATTAATGCATAACAAAAGAAACAATTTCCTCTATGTGTAATTTATATTTTCATTGTGCGAATTCGTATGACTAGATCAGTAGGAATTTAAACGGAAAACTTCAAGCCCACATTATTTATGTGAAAAAAGGATTAAATATATTTAATTTTAATACCTTGCGATGAATTGTAAAATTTGAAAATTATTTGGCCAAAGAGGTTAATAATATTCCTTGAACATACACATTTTTTCTTTGGTAGAGATTACGTTTGTGTTTAAAGCGACTTTGTCATCTGTACACTTTCCATTGACCTTTACCTTGCTTCGCTAGTGATTTGTCATCACATCCATTTTGACTTTGATGAGCGGTTGCAAAAACCACAAAATTACATGTGTCCAAAGTTATTTTTTCTTTGGTAGAGATAACGTTTGTGTTTAAAGCGACTTAGTCATCTGTACACTTTCCATTGACCTTTACCTTGCTTCGCTAGTGATTTGTCAACACATCCATTTTGACTTTGATGAGCGGTTGCAAAAACCACAAAATTACATGTGTCCAAAGTATTTTAAAACAATTTGAGGGGAAGGAAGAAAATATATTAGTATGTTATATGCTTAAAGTTTAGAGTTTAGACTGTATTATTAGGTTAGTTAGTATGTAATGTACATACATGCATTTATCAAACTGATCTATTTGGTGAATACCATGTACTGTGTATGCTTATGTGTAATCTCCATTAAACTATGCATGAGTATGTTAAATCAAACTTTATCTGGATGTCGACTCTTAAGCAATTTACTTCCAAGCGTCTTAAATATTATTTTAAGAGTAATGTATGATGTGCATGTAATCTCTAAATGCTACATGGATTATGTAACTAAATATAAACATATTATATATATTTGTCAAATCTCTTTGATGAAGTTATAGGAATTATGTACCACTTTACGTGTATTTAATTATTATAAGGAGCAAAAAATACATAATACATTTATGTGGTAAATCATACACATACCGTACATAATGAAGATAATATGCGTAAATAAACGTGTACTCAAAACATTCAAGCTAAATATGCGTATGTAGTTTCAATTCAGTTTTTCTCACATGTCTTTGCATACCATACATTGCATCTCTGCATGCATTAAAGTAAACTTCAAACCGAAAGTTATTGTCTCGTTAAATGTCATTCATTAGTCAATATCCTGACTTTATTTACTATTCTGTGTTACATATTGGTCTAAATCTGGGCTTCCAATGCCTTTTCACGGTGCGTGGTATCCTGTGTTGTACTCCGTAGAACATTTCAGTAAACACAATTATAATATTATGCATGAAGAATTGAAACAATAAAAACAGGAGTTTGATGGATTTTTTGCTACTAGTGCAATAAAAATGTAACAAGCGTGAACATTAAAAACATACGACGTAGATTACATGGGCTAAAAAATAATACCACAAATTTGCAATCTTCAAACGCGTACATTTTCCACCTTGCGATTCTCTGCATTTGCACATGTGTATACTGAATACCTTTTCATGCGATTTCCTCACCATACTTTGAAAACTTTTCGAGCAAAAGGTAAGTATGTATTTTGCTATATGCACACGGAAGGCTCATCATCATTATCATCTTACAACATAAAAACAAAGGACACAATGATTCTTTGTGTGTGCACGTGATCAAAACATGTAATCTGCAATCATGTTGCTGTCAAAATGGTTTGTAGGCTTTTTAGCTTTAAAAAATACGACAAAATGGCTTATGCAATCGTTCTCCATCATCCAAGGTGTGTGCTACAATCTGCTTTGATCATCATCGTGTGAGTACTAATGCACTGGGTCACAAAGTTTGCCATTTGGTTACTGCTGTAAATGTATCCTGCGGCTATGTTTCATATTTGTTGACTAAAAAAATAAATACAGGCCAATGGCTGTTGTTGTTTAGTGTATTGCATGGGCATGATTGTTGGCTAATGCAGTGTTGACGGAAACGATTTGCCTATACCCAAAACAAGCAAAACCATATAAATATCAAGCAAGGTGATAATGCGTGCCTTATGCAGAGTTGTAAAGACGATATATGTATATTGTTTAAATTTTTTAATCTGATTTGAATCAGTTTTAATGGATGACTAATGAACTACGCTTTTGTAGAGATGTCATCACCAATGCAATGTCCGTAGTTCATTTTGAGAAGTAAACATCTCGATGTTTGAACTGACTGAAGGTAAATCCCCATCTAGCATTTGAATCAAAATGATTATTTGAAAGGTATACGTGAACATAACATAGTTAACCCGTTAATTCCCAAGCTATGTGACAAAATGATCAGGTCAAAGTTTTTATTAAGAAAAAATCTTCGTTAATTAAGACTTTGACCTGAGCTTTTCAGTAGCTGTTTATTTAGACCCAATACACCTTTCCTACACAAAAAATCCAAATTAAAAATTTTTGAAAATTAACATGGGGAAGATAGGGAGGCTAAAACTAGTAAAATCCAGCATACTACAATGCATGCATATAAATATTGATCCTAATATCATCTGTTTCTTAACAGCCCAATAGATCCTAAATCCGCCCTTTCGATCTCAAACTAGTAAACATCTCGATGTTTGAACTGACTGAAGGTAAATCCCCATCTAGCATTTGAATCAAAATGATTATTTGAAAGGTATACGTGAACATAACGTAGTTAAAGCTTGCTGCCTACCTCCCATGCATTATCCAGATTCATGGTGCAGATGTTAATCTGTGGAGGTTAGTATAATAGATTTCGATAAAAGACATAAGTGTGAAGAGACTACTTGGAATCAAATCATAATTGATTGTGAATACACATGGACGACTACAGCATAGCATATATTATATATATCGATATGACGTTAACTTCATAATCCAGTTTGACGCGTACAAATGTGTCATCCTAGTCATAGTCTAGTCATCCTAACTTACGTACTTTGACTTTTGAATCCTGACCGAGCTCGCAGTCATACATTTTTCGCAAGTACAATTTTTTAGAATGGATCACAAGAGAATCTACAGCTGAAATACAAATTTCCACGATCGGGCTTCAGCAGACAGGAAGGAAAGTAGAAGGATAGTGAGACTTGGATTTTATCAAGTAATATGAGAAGTGTTCTTATTTAATGGTTGTTATTGCTTTGGATCCATACTTCACACTACGAATGTAATAGTATACAAAATATAATAATTCAAGCCACTGTAGTTTATTTTAGATTATTCGTTGTCAAATACAATACGCTTTCACTTAATCTACATATTAGCATATATGGACTTCTTTTTCGCTTATTTACATACCTATTAAGATAGCATTGATTTAAGTTCATTGATTTTTATTACAGCACGTTCTTTCCAACCAAGTTAAACGCTTGTCATTAGGTTTTACCATAATAAATTACAATTTCTAATCCAGCTTCATTATTCAATCAAAATCGAGAAATTAGGCCAAATTAATTCAATAATATGTACTGGAAGATCGTGCAAATGCGAGATGTACCTCCTAAATACATTCAACTTTCCAGTAATCTATTGTACATGCACTGACTGACTGATAGATATTTTAGCAGCGCCCTGACACCTTGTGGTACGTGGAAATGAACTTGTGACCATTGTCCAGCAGAGTCCACATCTTAAAGATTGAGAATATCCAAGAATCCAAGAAGTACATGTGGCATAAAGATTACGCTCCAGCGTGATGACTAACCTTTGACTTGTAATGCTTTTATCTTCTATTTCGGTCTTCTGTATATTCAGACGTTTGGCTGAATCCTTACGAAATGATGAAGTTGTCTAGATTCTAGTGTCCGTAGTTGGGCAACTGGTTGGGACTTACATGTACAAAAGTGTCAACGTAATCAACATATGTATGTAGGTACATCTTTGCAACCGAAATATGCATGCAAAAGCAAATTCTTCTTCTTAAATGTCAATTTGCGTCCTTCTTTTTTTCTAACTTTACTAGAAGCCGATCACAATGAATACACTGACAAAATCACCTTATAGCAACTCTCATCATGTGAGACATATCGCATCGTTACATTAATGTTAATTACTTTATTAAATCGTTAGTAAGTTGGTTGGAATTTGCTACCTGGAATTTTCCAAGATTTATCTCAATAGTTTAAACATTTCATTCGGCGAATCTCAAAAGATTTTTTTGCCTGCTCTTAAAGATCTTGTACTGTTGACAGTCAAATAAGGTTAATATTGAGCAGAGGTTACTATTATGTTAGATGTACCTACATAAAATATAATTGTTTACCACATGATGAAATAATATCACTTTGTAAATCGTATCGACAGAGCATACTTTAGCGTTTTCTTCAAAAATCTTGATGATTCGTTAGTTTACGATCAGGTTTATTGACGTTGAATTCTACATTCTAAATCTAAATTTCGGTAATTAAATTATTTAGATTTAGGATATTAAACATAAGTTGTAAGTTGGGGTGCGAAATAAATATGAGAGTTGATTTACAAATAACATGGAGCATTCCAATTCCAATGTAATTGGTGACTATTCACTTTGCAATGCATCATGCAAACTAGAGCAGTAAGAAAAATATTTTCATGTGTACCACAGTTAAAGTCAACTTAAGCATATTTTTAGTTACAACACACGTATACAACCACATTCGACGACTCTAGAGAATTCGACTTGTTGGACAGAATAGCCAACCAAGCATTCGAACTAGGTATAAAACTACAGCAAGAAAACTCCAGCAGGGAGGGTGTATCTATAATGGAAATATTTAAGGGTCCAAAGATCAATCTTCAGCTGCATCTACAGTCATACACAAATAAGCTGTAAAAAACCCTTCGCATTATTACTGTCATGCACATGAATATCTATGTTTATTATTTGGAAGAAACTATGTGATGGTGCATTTGTACTAGTAGCATTTACATAATATGTATAATATCAAATACACTAAACACTAAACTGCATTCGTATAAATATGACTACACGGCTACACCTAAACATATGCTTTCTTGCAGCTTACATGCAATATTCAGGCATTCTGTTGTACAAAAAACTAATTTACTACAATCTGCTGAAAATGAATTTTACTATTGCCTCACACTTCACACGCCCAGTTTACTCTTGAAGGCATGCGGTATGGGAGGAAACAGAGTTTCATTGAGGGAAAACAGTTTCCTTCCTTTTTTGGTTTCTATTGCTGTTATTTCAAAATATATGTAGATTCAAATATTATGTTTAAATTGCTCACATATTTAACAAGCAAGGACTAGAATAGTTGATAGTTGTTCGCAGTTTTACGAACTTCCTATTGTCTCAAAAGTGGAATCCTAAAAAGAAGGGTATTTACTCATAGAAAATGCCGTTAGCTCAGAAACTTGGAACATGGCGACCTTGATACACAAACGCATTTTCAAAAAGCAAAAACAATGACTCATGCTTTGTTGCAAAATTCTTTACACTGCGACTGCGTATCTCTCAATAAACACTAAATAACTTTGTTATCGGAATCTTTAAACATAGGTACTATTCATCATTATTATATTGCGTACATTTCAAAAAAATTTGTTTGATACTTGAGAATTCACAATAGTACAATCTGCCACTATAAAGGACATTAAACATAACAAACACTTCTACTATTATTATAATTGCCATTCATTTCTTTTGCCTGATTGGTTGCTTACTAGAATATGTGTGTGAGATGAAGAACGACATACAGGAAGATTTCATCTCAATCATTGTTGAGTTTTGTACTTGCAAGCAATGCAACTATACATTTTAAACCGCTTTATACGGCATATTTACATATAAGATAACCTGCAATCTTCGACACAGCTCCCTGAAGCTGCTTCACTACATGACTCAGTAAAGTAATGCCTCGTCACTGAAATGTGGCTATGGGTCTCCTGAATATCATGAGAAGCCCACATGAGAGATAGAAGCTGTTAACATGACGAGGCTCTAAATGGGAATGCCAGTCGCATCACTGAGTTTGTCGAGTAAGCATCTTTACATTTAATCTCTATACTTTACGCACAATATTATTATTTTGGTCATTTTTTAGTGCTAGAGGGTCAGTAGGCCGCTGCATGTATATTTGAAAGAGAATGATTTTGTTTCTTTAATAGCTAAAATCTCGCTTTTCAAGTGTTATGTTTTGATGTTGCGAAATCACATCAAAGTTCCAAATTACTTTAGTCTAGAAGGAATGTTGCGATTCCGATTTTGATTGTTGATTCAGTAGTGAAGTAATTGAATAAGTTGAAGATTGTGAAACGTGTGTTGTAAAAGCATATCTGTTTTCTGTCTTTGTCCAGAACTCAGCAAATAAAACAAGTTGTTGCACAACTATAAGACAACCAACTGTATGCGCCGTGCCGAAATTGCAAACAGGAGAACAATGGAGGTCCAAAAGAAAACGTTTATTGAGTCCCACCTGGCTAACTCTAAATTTGTACAGAAGGTCACTGGTATTCCAATTGTCCAGGCTGCTGTGGATCAAGCTCAAAAGACATATGCCAAAGTCAAGGTAAGCAATATCAACAGTACAAAACAATTTTTATGTTAACTGAGTATGATGCATAAATGCAGTAAAACCAAACTCTCTTGCCATTTGGACTAAACATAGTCATATTAATTCGATTGTACACATTGCCAACTCTCTCTGAAAAAATAATTTCTTTAAGAAAGGAAAGCTCAAGATTATATTATTTAATTAGGGACACCACCTGCACTTTCGCATCATAACATGTTTGACCACAAAAAAGACTAAACATTGGGTAATGCAACAAAAAGAGATTGTTTTCGATCATAACAGTCCAATAGATGCTTCCGTAGTGAAATAATATCAGTGTGCGTGTATGAAAAATATAAAAAATTCCTCTTCTCATATATCCTTACATTACGGATATCATACATAGTTGTTCAGCAGCTTCGAGGCATAAAATTGTGCAAAAATATTTTTTATGGGGAATAAATGCTGTGATTCTTGCTTAAAGATCAGTATCATTCATGTTTACTACTTAGTAGCAACATATATGTATTTGTCGCTACCCCCATCTTCCGGTTTTAACGTTACTTCTTCCTGCATACCTCCATTAGTTCAAGTAATTGCTATTTAATATTGTCAGGTAGGCAGGGTTCAATCTGATATGAATTGCAGTGGAGGAGGAAATATACAGGGATATCGGTCAATGCACTTACCGAAATTTACATTGTAAAACATTATCAAGGTATTGAGTGTGGACTTAACTAATTTCTTTATCGCTCGTAAACAAATTATTCATCCCTGCTGTCGTCAACTAAATTATCAACTGATGCATGTGCTGGAGTACAAATTTCAGCCTCATTCGAAAACTTTATTGATGCAGGCTCAATCAGAAGTCGAGTATATGGGCATATAAAGAGCAGAGCCAAGTTGTCTTCATTGAAGAATTTAAGTAGTATGATATCATAAAAATAATTTACATATGAAACAAAACGAATACATGTGAACACTTAAGCTGAGAGATTAGCTGGATTCATGAAACGACGACATGAGAATGTGTATGTTTGACTATTTGTTTTTTACATTTGACAGTAGAGTATTTTCCCATCTAACTTTTACATGTGTACTTTGGACTGGAACAGTTTTTATCATGGAATTCACCAACCAGTATATAGTATGGCTTCATGGCTCCAGTGATACGAGCAGCTTGTTTCATTAAAAACTCATGAATCTACACTGCTTATTAAGTTTTCTTATCTTTCTAAAGCAGCGATTTAAAGAATAGAAAGATTAATGAAAGAATGCCCTTGAATTTGACTCCAAATGAAAGCATTAATGGTCAGAAACGCAATCGTAGTCAATGATATATTTACAATGTTTCCAGCAGATCATCACAATAGTTAGTACAAAGGTCACTCTGCATTAAACAACAATGATAATATAGAATCGAATAGATAAACATTTTTACCTACTATGCATTATGGGAAATATGTCTTCAAAGAATGAAAGTGATGCGGAACTAACCAATTTACGTATCAATACAATGCATTGATGAAATATGTCTAATAAAATGGTCTAACTTTATCTTTCCAGGGTTCACACGAACTTGTTTCTAAATCCATTGAGTTGGCTGTACATATCTCAAGTACTGTTGTCGAAAAGCTTACCCCAATCGCTGAGAAAGGGATGTCCATTGCTTCTCCCATTTCATCTAAAGTGGATGATATTGCTTGCAAAGGTGTGGATGGATTTATTTCCCTGGCTCCTGTGATCAACGAAGAGCCCAAAGAAGTAAATACATATAAATACATATAAACTTAAAGACATTTTGAATCTCGCTAGATTGTAAATTGATTAAAATGATGTGAGATAACTTGATTTTTTATGATCTTTATCAAGATTGTCGAGAGAACTCGCACTGCTATGGAAAAGCCAGTCACGGTGATCAATGGATATACTGAAGCGATTCTAAAGACTTGGGCAGCACAAAGTTGCATGGATGTTTATGAGGCAGTCCTAAGCACAGCTTGCACCACTCTTGATGCCGTTCTTCCTCCACCGAAAGAAGAAAAGAGCTCGGAGCAGAATGGTTTAGCTTCCAAAAAGGACTACCCCTCAGAGGAAGACAAGCATAAACGAGGCTTATGGCTTTTTCACCACACTTGCCTTTTCTTTACCACAGTCTACCGGAGGGCTTTTGGAACTCATGTTGAGAGCGCTACCATTGCTGCGGATAATGTTTACCAACAAGTCAAGAATGCCGTGGTAAGACGTAGACCATTTTATACTGTCACAATGTAATGGAACAATGTGGACGAAGGCAAATTACAGTTTATTGAATCGAAAATCCAATTTGACAGACACTTAATGTTAAAATATGTACATATCTACAATGTGATGGCCAGCTAAATGGATATTTTACAATTTAATGATTGTCCGTCTAATACTGTCAATGTATGTCAATCCTTTAAGACAATAAAGAACTTGTTTCTGAGAAGAAACAAGAACTTGGACAGTCCCACTTGTGACAATTTACTAATTAAAAATGTTTTCATGGCTTCCAATCTAATTTTAACATGCACGAATCATTGTCTTTGTAGGGAGACGTTTCGAACGCAAATAATGATGCCAATAATGCTGCTAACAATGGAGACTCTAACAAACCAGCATCCAAAAAGCAGGGGAAGAACAAGAACAAACAACAGGAATAACGTTAACATTAATTTTGATAGTTTTGCTCTGAATAGAAATACAGTCACTTATGTACGTACCAAATATGAATATCATCACATTAGAACATCGGTACACAGTTTTCATTTCAAAATACTGAAACAGCGCAAAATTAATTCGTTAAGTTACGCTTTTTTGGAATAATTATTTACGTTACTCTTTCTAAGCTCTAGCCTAGTAAAGTATTTAGGTTTTCATAGTTAGCAAGGTTAGTAGATGTTAAAAATACAATTTCGCTTTTGCCTATTTGAGTTTCTTTTTTTAAATGTCAGAAAGCATAATCTTTGTTATTTCTTCAAATTCTATCGCATTGTAAACATGTCCAATGTTTGATAGTTTATTTATTTATTGTTATCCACGTGAATAAATAAAGACTACAAAATGACTATACCTTTACACAGCAAGCTTATGTGGCATCTGTCAATGTGGTTCATAACTGGAGCTTAGTTAATAATAAATTAAATCTCTCAGTTGCATTCATTTGCTCGTGTACTGCATTACAGCCGATATATACTTGTATTTATTCTCGTCTCGGGTAGTATTTAGTAATGAAATCCTAGTATCATAATTTTCTAATATAGACTAGCCATCGTATCCTAGACCCAAGGATTAGTTGACTGATAGGTTTTCATAATAATTTGACTGAGCCATTAACGAGGGGATGGATAGGTACCTCCAGAAATCCAACGGTTGTTTCCTCTAGAACCTGAGTCTGGGCGTTTGTAATTGTTACCAATTTTGTGGCCAACGTTGGTCCTTCTTGTGAAGTCAGCTCTTTGCGCTTTTGTTAATGAATTCCAACAATGACCGGCTTGTTGCATGAGTTGGGGCTGTGATAACTTAAGGGCTATTA
>JAHZNG010004254.1:0-15008 GCA_027744375.1 Orchesellides sinensis | reverse complement strand
TATATTAAAAATGTAAATTCCACATGATTTTTAATTTTCCAAACTATATTTTTTAAAAAACCTCTGAATAGCATAAATTAAAAATGAGTTGGGGCTTGACTATAACCATGATTATAATTTTAAACATTATTTCTTTGTAGCTTTTAGATGTTAAAGTATTTGTGGATACAGATGCAGACACAAGACTGGCACGTCGTTTAAGGCGTGATATTTCCGAAAGAGGTAGAGATCTGGATGGCGTTTTAAAACAGTATAACAAATTTGTTAAACCGGCTTTTGATACTTATATTGCACCTCAGGTACGTAATCCCTTAAAAAATAATTAATTGTATACTAAAAATATACAAGGTGGCAGTAAAATAATTTATTCCTTTTCACACGTTCTGCAGATGGCACATGCTGACATTATTGGTGAGTAAACAAACTTGTTTTGGTTGCAAGTTAAATATGCCCTTGTCGATTAAACTAGAATAAAAAAGTTTATCCTCTTGACCTCTTTATAACATAGTTCCAAGAGGTGGAGATAATGAAGTAGCGATAAATCTCATCGTCCAACACGTACACAGTCAGCTTCACGCCAGGGGCTTGAAAGTTCGTGAGAAGCTGGTGGAAGGCTGGGGCAAGGACTTGTTGGAGTCGGCACCAGATCCGGAGTCTCTGTTTGTGCTCCCCACAACAAATCAAATTTTAGGCCTACACACCTTTATACGCTGCATGGACACGCCAAGAGATGAATTTATTTTTTACTCAAAACGACTCATTCGTTTGCTTATCGAGTTCGCTTTGAGTTTACTGCCGTTCCGGGACGTAATCGTTGATACCCCTCAAAACGTCCTCTACAAGGGGAAACGAGCTGCCGTCACGAAAATCTGTGGGGTGAGCATTCTCCGGGCTGGGGAAACTATGGAACAAGCTTTGAATGAGGTTTGCAAGGATATCCGCATTGGCAAAATCCTTATCCAGACCAATACAGAAACTGGAGAACCTGAGGTAAAAAACGATTATTCACGCTGCAATTATGATTACAAAACACACAATAAAAAACTTAATTTTATATCTTACAGCTATACTACCTGCGCTTACCCCGAGACATTGCAGACTACCACATTTTCCTAATGGACGCCACCGTAGCCACAGGGGCTGCTTCCATGATGGCCATCCGCATTCTTTTGGATCACGACGTACCAGAAGAAAACATCACTCTCTTATCTCTTTTAACCGCACAGAGTGGCGTTCACTCAATCGCGTATGCATTTCCAAGGGTTAAAATAGTAACCACTGCTGTGGACCCTGAAATCAACGAGAAATTCCATGTAATGCCAGGCATTGGCAATTTTGGGGACAGATACTTTGGAACCGAGCCATGCGACTGTGACGAAGGATTCTAAAGAATAAAAACGCCAATTTGAAGAACTTATTACAAAAAGCAACATCCAATGTGACAAATGATAATGAGTTTTTAGTATGACACACACTTTAAATGAATTTATCTATCAACTTCTACTATACAACACTTATGTCCTAACTTCTTAAAACGGTCTTTTCACTATAAAAACGTATATATTATAATATTATAAACGGAAACGTACACGCATGCACTATATGCATCGTATGAATTTTACAGAAGAATAATTGATGTCGTGTGAGATTGTGTGAGAAATACTTGTGTGACAACGAAATGATTTTTTTTTGTTTAAACAACCAACGGAAGCACATTATATAAAGTGATGATGCACATCTGTCGGCAAATATATATGTGCATGAAATATTAATAAAAAACTGTTATTTAAACTAGATTTCCATTAAAAAATCATTTTCATGCAACTCATAAAAAAGCCGGATAGCGTCATCCATGATTTTGAAATAACGCTAAAAAAAGCTATTGGGGAACAAAGGCTAACTTAAGTATTACACTGAATTGTTTCATTTTGCCCCAAACATACGCGGTAAATTTAGATTCACTATGACACATTCATAAAAAGTATATAACATAGCGTAACATAATATCTGTACGACATACAAATACATAGCGACTCATCTACTCTTCATCTGACGATATCGCGATCCTGATCATCGCTTTAAAGCCGTATGCGGATGCAGAAGAAGTATTTTCTTGGCTAAAATAATATACCCAAAAACCCGTCTGGTCTGTTTGAAGTTGTATCAGATTGTGCCAGAAGCTTTTTTATTACTTTTTATGCATTACTGCTGCTGCTGAGGTGAGTACCTAAAAATGAAAATAATAAAAACAAAATTATATTGGTCAAGGCAATGCAATTTTTATTCGCAATTTGATGTTTTAAAAGTCTTTTTTTAATAATAACAGGACAGGAAGGACGAATTGGAAGGAGAAGGATACAAAAGACGTCAACGAAGTCTATTATTGATTGTGTAAAAGATTTCAGTCAGTCAGATAGTTTAAGTTGTTGCAAATTTTAATCAGGTGGTTTTAAAGTGCTTTTAGGTAGTGTGAATTGCGAATTTTGTAGTTTAGAATGTATGTAATGTATTTGATTATGGTACAAGACCAGTGAGTGAGATCTGAAGGAAAAAGACGTAAGAAGAGGTGTTTTACATATCAAGAAATCCAGAAATTATTCAGCGCTTTCACAGTCAACTTCCGGAGGAGGGGTGCGCGTCACGTCCGTGGGGATTTCAGTTGATAGGAATTATCTGGCGTTGGTGTTTGTTCCTTTTGTGACATACGGACGAGACACCGGTAAATAAAACTAGGTTTTTATTTTGTTGGAACGGCTGAAGGAAAAACTGTAGCTATGATAGACGTCACAGTTAAAACGTTGGATTCACAAAACCACGTTTTTAACGTGGAAGAAGAGGTAAGTTTTTAATATGAATGTTTTGTAAATGAATGTAATTGGTTAAAATATTAAAAGTTAATGCTCCTTTTGTTTCAGAACACTGTAAAACAGTTTAAAGAGGTCATCTCACCAACTATCGGGATTCCAGTTGACCAGCAGAGACTCATATTTCGTGGGAGAGTTTTGCAGGATGACAAAAAATTAAGTGAATATAGTAAGTCATACGTGTTTTGATTTACATGCAATATATTGTGGTTGAACTGATATATGGTAGAAGAAAATATTGTTATTTTAAAATATGTGTAGCTTTTTCTAAGTAGGCTGGTTATGAAAATAATTGTGAGAGGTATGATAATGAGCAATGATTTTATTTTATTGCAGATGTAGCAAATAGCGTGGTTCACGTTGTACAACGTCCTGCAAATCAAAATAATACATCAAATGACGAGCCACGGCCAAATAGTCAGGCAGGGAATAGAATTGATGGTCATGGAGGAATCATGTTTGCTGGAGATGACGGTACCGGTGGAGGAGGTAGAAATGCCATAATAATGGGCGCTATTGGATTACCCACTATTGATATTGAAGGTAGCATAACATGGACACGGAAATATGGACTTGTTACAAAAGTGAAGCATTAAAAATTAAGCAAAAAAATTATATTAGGTAACCCATTGGAAGACGGTAATGGTCAACCAACACCTAGACGGTCAGGGGCTGCTATTCGGCTTATGAGTAAGTTTTAAATATGGCAATATCAAATATACTAGAATGGTTTCAAATTTATCATAAGTACATTTTTTACAAACTATTATTTTTAGTCGGTAATCAAATGTTGAATCGGGCATCCACTTTATTGCAACAACTGGAGGATGATGACGCAGTCACTGCAGCTACTTCCGCAGCATCATCATCCACTGAACAAAATTCTTCTGACAATGAGGCTTCAACGGGTAATGACACACCAATGGATATCGATGATGAGGCAGGTTCCATAGAAAGAATGATATCACAAGTTGTAAATGTATCTTCGGCTGCAGGTAGGCTACATTTGGTATATTATTTCTTATTCGCAATGCGATGCAATTGCAAGAATTTTTTTTCTGTTCATAGCTTTAGTAGCAGCCATACGACAAGTTCAGCCACCTGGTTCAGGTTCCAGCCCTTCCGCCTCCGCCACCTCAACCTCAAATAACCAAACAGCAAATAACACCTCGGGAGCCAACTCGACACCAGCATCTACGTCAGGTGTAAGCAGCGGTGCAAACGCTAATAATGTCAGTTCGGAACCTCGCAGTGATACTCAACCAAGTCCAGCAAGACGTCCCGAGTAAAAATACTACCTATTTTGTTGCTTTATTAGTTATAACTGTTATAATCATACAATACTTTAAAAAATGGTCGGATATTTTGTTGATATACAGTTCACCAAGACTTAGAGAATTGGCTACAGCACTCCAAGACTTGTTAGCTCTACAGGATAGACTTAACCCATTTTTACGATACATCCAAGATGCGCTGAGGCAAAACAGACTGTATTCTGAACCTGTAAGACTTTTTATACTAACGATTGAGACAGAACTGTGATTAGTGTCGAAGCACAGTGTAACTCATTAAATTATTGCTGTTGTTTTTTTCAAAGGGAGAGACTCAAAGTACCCAATTCGTATTTGACACAACTTCGTCAATATTGCACATGCTCAGTCACTCACTACATGCCTTTAGTGATATCATGTGTGATTTCAGCATCACTCCAGAAGACCGGCGCTTGACTGCATCATCTTCCATTATGGTGGAACAATCTACCGTGGTCCGCGCCACAATTCCAGTCGCCCTACCTGCAGGATATTTAACAGCAGGAGGTAACGGCATTACCGGAGGAGGACAGGGAATCAACGTTAATATTGGAGGAGGCAACAATAACACTCCAGGCTTTCCCTTTGCTATAGGTACTCCAGGATTGGGAATGCCGTTTGCACCACAACAAGTATGGAGAAATCCTAATCTACCTGTTAATATTGCAACGCCACCTGCTCATCCTATAATTAACACAATCCCAACCACTATTAATCCACAGAATCAGAATCCTCCAAGCAGTGTTGGTCCTGGTAACCAGCAAAACCAGAATTCAATTCCAGGTCTGAATATTCAAGGAGGCATGATGCCACCTGGTCTCCAAAACTTGGGAGCTTTGCTTGGCATGGCTGGCCCCGGAATGATGAACATTTTTGGTCCTGGAGGTCCGATGCAAGGTGGCCAAGTTCCGGTTATAAATCTTCGTGCTAATAACGCAGCAGGAGTTCAGTCACAACAACAAACAGCAAGTGCCTCTGCGGGTGTTCCATCTGGTCAAACTAATGTACCTTTGACACCGACTGCACCAGTTACAGTTTCTGCTGAAAATAGCACAGCCTCATCACAACAACCAGGACAAAGCCAAAACAGTGGCACGGCTGGAACTGAGAGTAATAATAACAATAATGTTGGTGGAATGTTTCCAAATCTTCAGCAGTTTAGGAATGAGCTGAATCGTCCACAGTTTGACATCCTATTACCTTGTCATACTCATCACTTGAGTAATCGATCCCGGTCTAACAGGAATCGTCCTGCGGAATTCCGTCGTTTTGTAAATGTCGACTCTGATGAATCTTCGGGGTCTGGCTCTGTAGGGAGTGCGGAAGAAGAGGTGATTGAAATTATTGTGGATTTGCTAAGACATTCACGTTTAGTGGACCTTCTTCAGCCAATGGTGAAGGACGTGGTGCTCAATTATCTAATGAGAGGAAGAGATCCTAAAAATGAAGCGCATGTGCGGACTTGTGCAAAGGGTTTGGCGAAGAAGATTCTACCATTTTTTGAGAAGTTTTCGGTAATAAAGATATTTTCACTATAAATTATGCAGAATATCTTAAAGTTCAAGCTAAAGCTCATTCATTTCAGGATACTTAATACTTATTTATAAGTAACCTTGTCGTTTTTAGAGCAATCTCACCACCAGCAGAAACGAATCCGTAGATATTTCAGCGACTTACACTAATATTCTAACGACCTTTGTTGCAAGTCTGATGCAAAAAGTTCTTGGACAATCTCCTGGTAAAGTTAAAAATAAAGCCTTTATTTTGTCTTGATAAAAGGTTATGGTGTTTGATATTATGATTCAATTTACCAGGTGGAGATGGTCAGTTCAAGGTGGACTTATTCAGTTTGTTTGCAGACCTTCAAAAACAGTTAATTAAAGCATTCAAAGTCTGTTATCCAAACAGTGTAAACGTTGGACTTTTGTTTGTTAACTATATAGTGGTAAGTGTATAAAGTCCAGGAATAAGAACATTATAGCGCCCCCATTAATGAATATTTAAGATTTATTTATTGATTGGAAATGAATATTTTATGTTTGCAGGAAAAGTGCCTCGGAGGAATGTCAATAATTTTCAAAGGTCAAGTTCGTCAGAAACTATTAGACCATTTAAAAGAGGTTGAGAAGAAGTGTGATGCGGCTAGTGCTTCAGATCCATCCAGTAACTCCTCAGTTGTTGTTTACAAACCTGCTGAGGCATCATCCTCAGTTTTAGAGTCTCCATCCGTGTCGTCTACATCTACCCTGACGGCTACTGCTCCAGTTAGCTCACGTTGTGCAGCATCTTTCGGTGGTAATGATCAGCCCTCAGTTGAAGCCACAGTAACATCACCTAGTGGCAATAATACTGTTAGTGATAATAAAGGCTCTTCTTTAACAATGAAACCAATTACGGATGATGTGGACATTGATGAGGTACTTCAGTTGCCTCCTACCATGACACAACCACAGACTGTTGGTGCTAGTGCCACCAATAATGCTCTAAGAAGGAGTGCTCCTGGTCATTCTGATCCGGCAGATTCTATTGCATCGCATTTACGTAATCTTCCTAGCGTAAGTGTATGGGTTTTGGAAACATTTAAATAAAAAATAATTGTTGGTCTAAATTAATTTCCTGTTATTTTCCTTATTTTGTAGGAATGGATAGATACAATTCAGCAAGACATCCGACGTCAAGTTGAATTACCTTCGCAGCCACCATTTAGTCCAGGATATAACACCCTTTTTCCAAGAAAACATTAAATCAAATAAGTTTCTTGTGAATATAATTCTTTTTATTTGCTCCTTCATCTGTGCAATGAAATTTTGGTCGTACGTATTTCCCTTTACTATTACTAAAGATTTGTTATTCGCTTTTTGCGAAGGAGTGAAAGGTTAAGTGTTTAGCGCTTTAAAAAAAGCAATTTACATTTAATTCTATTAAAATAATTTGCTAACTACTGACAAATAGACACAGCGTTTATGTGTACATTAATGTATATTGTATTTATTAATATATGCATGCCTGCAGTAACAAACCAATTAAATGTTGCTTTATATACACTTAAGATACAAACAAATGAACTGGTAAATCTAAACATTAATAGTTGACAGGATGTATGATATAAAGCAATACCGTTAATACTGTTGTATTTACTATTTACTACAATATTATTAAAATGTACGTAGGGTTAACAAAAATACAAGTGAGCAGGTGATAATGATTATTTTGCTTCAAGGTGTCATTTAATTTGAAATAATAAATGTACAAGATTTTTTTATGTTAAAAAGCACATTTATTAATTTTTGGTCACCTTCAAGAAGGCCCCTTAAACTTGCCCATTTTCCAAACCCCATCATTGCTAAGAAGTTGAATGCCGAAACAACGTAACGGGAATTCTTGAACAGATTAAGTATGGCGCACCTTAACAACTTACATGAAATATTAAATTTCAAGTTTTCATTAATAAAATACTGTATAATAATAAACTCGATACTCACCTTGCCCTTTCCGAAAGTTATTATTATTAGCATGCCATAAGCTACAGGCATAAATCGATGCTACATTTTTTAATAAATTCATAACTACTCGATCTTGTGTATTTGATGCCAAAGACATTGCACTTTTATAAAATATACATATGAAAGTTCCCTCCCGTCCATGTGCAGATTGTTTCTCGCGTGGATTCGGGTAATTGATATGTTTGCAAAATGTCCAATTTTTATCTTTTATCCGTAAAGCTTGCCCTGTACACGTACTGTAGGTTACGGATTGCATTGAGAATGCTTCTTAATAATTTAGCTACTGGTATGACAATTTGGGCTTGAGCCAACAAATAATAAATCGACAAGGAATTTCGAGAACAAATTAGTTTAAAAATTAATTCTTCTATTTATCCTCTTCACGTTCATAGTTGTCCCATATCTGATTTTGGTATGTTTATACCCTGGAGGGTAAAAGCTGCAGGCCAAGAACATCTATACCATTATCATTCTGAATTATTTCTGAAATGATACTATTGAATTTTCACTCATCTTTGCTTTTTACGATTGGTAAAGTCACAGGGTTTATAATTGTGATAACTGGCTTAGCCATTATGGATTCAGGTGGACTGCAGGTACGTTAGACTGGTTTTAAGCCCAGTCTGATGAATTACCTAAGACAAGACTCTGGGTATTAGTAATATAATAGTAAATGAATTCAGTTACGAAACCGACATTGTATTTTTCAAGTTTGCATTTAGGCACTTTCCTAATGGAAGCTATGTATGGAACGGATGTCTGTACAAGAAAGCGAGGTGGCTTCGCCCAGCGATCAACACGCGCTGTGGCCAGTGCATTGAAAATGGGACAAGATTGGTAAAAAATGCAGACAAATGTGAGTAAATAGTTTTAAAAAGGTTATTCATTTATAGACTACATTGATACAGGTGCAGACTAAAAGGTACGGTATGTTCATACTTTTAGATTATATGACTTATCGAAATTGTACGCATAAATGTCAGCAACCAACAATATGCACCGAGTACAAGTACAATATTGGTAACTTAAAAACATGATTTAATAAAGTTTCATGAAATTAAATCTTGAACAGACCAAAACCAAAATGCTTTTATTCCTATTCCCGTCAAACATAAAAACAGACGGAGTGAAAAGGTCGGAATGCTACGTTTGTGAGGGGCACAATTATGACAGTGGGTTTAAAATCTTCAAACGATCTTTTTTACGAATAGCCAAAATATTATCTATCTTCACAATATTGTTTTTTGATTAGACATAGTTTACAGGGCTCTACCATTCTCGGAGATTTGTGGGGATGCCTGTCGCAAATGCGCTTCTAATGTTGACTTTTCATCAGCAGTTTCATGTCATAAATTTTGCAATGGAAGACCTACTTTCTGTCCACCCAATCAAAAGCTCTTTTTTGGACAAAAGATATGCTACCAATCCAGACGGCTTCATGGATGCCATTATGGGGAAGTGGACAGAGAGAAAATAAAGGAGCAGTTTGAAGGCTGTGTGGAATGCGCAAGCAAAGTAGACCATGATGACGCTGATAAATGCTCTCACTTTTGTGGAAATCGTCCAACTTGGCATAGTCACCAAGAAGATGATAACAATACTAGCAACTCCTCCAGACCAACAGGTCCTCGAGCTGCATTTCCAAGTAACATTGTCTTCATGCAATGCAAAATACCAGCTATGGGCAAAGTTTTGAACTATGAGATACCAACATTTATTAGGGGTCTCCTGAAAGACATAAAGACTAAAAACAGGTACAATGGGTTGGGGGACGAGGATGTTACCTTTGTATCACTCAAGAAACCCATAAAGCGTCGTAAACGATTAGAATAGAATTAGCAAGTAATTGAGCAAATTTCATTCTCCTCTTGAAACTATGCATGGTATAAAGGGTATTGTCTATGGAAGCTGGAAGTCTTTATCCATAAAAAAACACGAGTCACACGTCACACATACTTGGTAAAAATGTTTATAGTAAAAATCAATTGAATAAAACGCATTGCAAAATTCAATGCTCGAAAGGTTTGTACAATATTTATCTAGTTTTTCTTGAACACATTATTAACATTTATGGATTTTTATGCATAAGTATGTAAATATCCTTACTTTGCATATAAGTAAGCAGTCATAATGCAGGACTGAGCGTATAATTACTATTACCAACTACAACCTACCTACATGCACTGTATTAAAATGGCAGGTGAAAATCTCCCAAAGCTTTCAATGTTTCAACTTTAAGGAACACATTAGTAATTTGAATAAGTGAGTAGTGCCGATTTCCTATTAATAATTCTTTGCTTTTGGTTACCTGTGCAGAAATGATTTTCATATTTCTATAAATGCTGAGAACAGAAAAATCTTATTTTTTTTACTTGTTCAACCACTCAAAGACATTCATGTTCCGTGTTTCCACCTTAATATGCTAAAAACCGCTAAAGTTCTTTAAGCAATCTTTATTCATACATTATAAAGTCAATTTTCTTCCCCCTTACAACTTTTCAATACGTTCATGCATTCATGTACTGAATTGCCGCATAAACCAATTTGTTTATAACACAAAATTATAAGATAACAAATGAGTTAACTACATGAACACCTATTAATCTGTAACGTAACTTAATTTTTGTAGCAATACAAAGGAATACAATTAAAAATACAAATATGCCTTTGATGCGCCCATATAGAAGAAATGTCAGACGAAAGCAGTCTTCATCATCAGAAAGTGAAGTGGATGACCGTGAAATATTTATTCTGGGAACTTATAATCCTTTGTTAAACTCGCTGGTGAGCAATATACAGTGCAAATATTGAAACATACACAGTAATATATACAGCCAATTAAAACTTACATTTAATTTTTTAAATAAAAATATAATATAACGTTTTTAGGTACTAGACACGGTATTTAGTTATCTCCCATATGAAGATCTACTAAACGTCCGTCGTGTTTGTCACCAGTGGTATGAGGTCAGCCTGAAACGGTGGCGTAGCAATTCAACTCTAATTATTGACGATGTTTGCATATGCGAAAGCCATTGTAGAACCGGTGCTCGTGTAAAACATACGAACTTGCTTACTCAGTTTTTAGACTTTTTTGACCAGTCATCACACTCCCAGAATATTTACAATGAGGAGTGGTGCATCAAGCCCTTTTCAAACTTTCGATGTCCGTCCTGGAATTTGTGTTATCATACAGTGGGTTTGGGCGTAAGCTTACCTGATGAGGTCATGTCTAAGTTCTGGGGAACTTTTGGGAGTTGGATGACACATTTAGAAATGGTTCCGGTGGAAATCAATATGGAGTCTTCGGAAATTTTAAAAAATTTGATGTTTCGTCATACTCCCAATCTAAAAACCCTGATTTGTGACATTAAGTTCACAGGAGCACCACCCGGATACGTCAGCCCTGAACAGAAAGCTTCAGTATTGGGTCCACAATTGAATCTGACTAGGTTGGCTTTGGGACTGAGTCATTCATGTCCATTTAGATGGAAAGAAATCTTAGAACAATTTCCTAATGTTAAGGTAAGACATTTCTATCTTGAAACTAGAAAAACTTATACTTTATATTTAAATTTCATTTTTGTTTCAAGGCATTTTCTCCATTACACATATGTCAGTTGGAGCTGAAGGAAATTAGAACTGCGCTTAAGGCGATTCATTTAATGAATAAAAGTGCATTCCAGCCCACACACATAGACTTTTCTCCAATGTATGATATTTATTATAATAATCTAGATTTGCGACATATTTATACATTTTACTTTCAATTATAGTTTCGTTTACATTGTATGGTTTTATAACCTTTCTGTGCAGATTCTCTACACAGACATACTCCCCAGTTCCTGATCAGGATAAAAGTTACTATCTATCACAACTCTATAGTCAACTGCAATTTCCGGCGGTCACGTCTGCCTGTGTCAACGCTGGATTTCCAAGTTTCGGATTAGAGGGATTTTTCAGGAGCCATTGCACAACTTTAAAGAAGCTGGAGTTGGTGCAAAAGTATCTTACAACCACGGCAAATTTTGGGACAACCTTGGATTCTCTAGAGGAGCTTAATTTTACGTTGTGTCATCCAATTGATCTCGACTTCCTTAGATTTACCCCCAACTTGAAGTCTCTCATCATTCGTAGCCAGCGTGCGTCCAAGGCTTTGGCTAGTCTGACTCGTGAGCGCATGAAAAATTTCAATTTGACTTTGGCAAACTTAAACAGATTGGAATTTGATTGTACCGACAACGAAGGAACGTATACCATACTACGTCATGGGATAGGAGTAGAAAAGTTCAAGAAACTGTGTGAAATCATGCCTAACGTCACTGTATTGAAAATTCCACTCCAAAATAAAAATTTTCGTGTAATATGCACATACTGGAGAAATCTACAAGAGCTCACTGTTCTACCGGATGGAGGAACGTCTGGATTGAATGATGACGGGATTACTGGATTGAAGCCACACCAGATGTGGGACAAAATAAAGCCATCTGTAGTCGAGAAACTACCGCCTAATATTACAATGCTCAAACGTGAGTTGTAATTAAAAGCATCTCATACATTGTTTATTGATTCGTCTAATTAACTATCCAAATTAACAAATTGCTGTAAATGTATATGCTTTTAAATTATAGGTTTACGTTACTTCGCTATGCCACGAAGCGAACCCACGTCTTTGACAGATAAGTCCGTCTACATGGGTTTTGTGAAGTTATCACATTTGTCCTCTTTAAAAGTCACCTTACCAGAAGTAATTAAAGCATTGGTACATTTTTGTTTCAAAATTGATTTGATTTAAGGATGTACGTATTTGAATTCTGGATATTGTTTGATTTTCAGATAAGCGCAGAAGCAAAGAAAAAACTTCTTGACCATGTTCCAAATGCCCAGATATAAGCAGCAATACTGAAACATTATGGTTGAATAAATATTTGACCACAGAATACTTATGTATGGTGGGTGGAACTCGGAATTCATAGTCATTAATTTTACCATGTAATATGTAGATGATCCCTGTGTGTGCCTACTGTAAAAGTGTATACTAATTTTACTTGTAATGATGTCAAAAGATGTAGATACTCAAGTTTTGGGAAGTAGAAAATTTTTGTACAAATTATGGTGCTATATACATTCTTATTAACATTTTATGTAAAATTATGGTACATTTCGATTGCAACGCATTTTAAGACTATAACTACAAACGTAAACTAAGTTCTGAATTTGAAAATATACAAAACCAGAATAAAAAATAGAACATTGCATGACATAAATTTTCTTTATTTGTATTTATGCTAATTAAGAAACCCAACTAAAAATACAAAGCTAGTTCATAAAATACCTATTACTGATTTACATTCATAAAGACATGCAACGGGATGATATGTGTAGCCTTCAAACTCCAAAGTATAGATCGCCTGTTACCATTACTTCCTTTTTAAAACTATTAATAGGCTTTCGGTTTTACTTGTGCGAAGTTCCTGCATATTTTGGTGGATTAGCATATTGGCATATATAATTATATTTAAAAGAATCTGGAATAGCGTATCTTCCATTTTGAACCATAAACTTAAAATATAAAACCTCATAGTATCAAGCAGTACGTATTTTTTAAACAAAAGCTATACCTCCGAAATGCAAAGTCTGAAACATTTGTCAGTTGAATTTTTTTCTTCGTGATTCACCATCCGTATACACTCACAATACATGCTTTAAAAATTTCCAAGTTTAAATTCAATTTATAATTTTAATAACTACCTAGTTTGTGATTAATTCCTAACAACAAATGGAAGCGCCACGACGTAGCAGTAGAAATATTCGACAAATTTGCTACTCAGAAACTAAACCTCATCATCGAGGCTGCAGTGGCATTAATCCACTACTAAATTCAGTGGTAAAATATCTATTACATATATATTAAGAGACATAAAAAATGAATGTATTATAACTTATTACAAAAGTTATAATATCTATTTGTTATTTTATATTTAATTATCCTAGGTTTTAAAGACAGTATTCAGCTACCTCTCCACAAAAGACTTGAAAAATGCCCGTCGCGTTTGTCACCAGTGGTACGAGGTGAGCCGGATACAATGGAGCAGGAATGTAATACTGTCCATTGACGATGGAGTCCCTTGTGCAAACTGCAAAGGATGCGAATGTGGTTCTCGCCGTATTGCCTACACGCATGGTCTAACTCAATTTCTTGAGTTTTTCGGGGATTCAAGGTCAGTACCAAATATTTACAATCAAGGGAGATGCATGCCCTACTCGAAATTCCGATGTCAATCTTGGAGTTTTGGAAATCATGAAGTTAATCGCAAACCGGATCAAGTCATATCAAACTTCTGGGGCAACTTTGGCAGTTGGATGACCTATTTAGAAATGAAACCTGTAGAAATCACCCCGGAATCCGTGGATATTTTCAAGAATGTAGTGTTTCGACAGACTCCTAATTTACAAACTCTAATTTGTGACGTGTACTTTAAAGGCGTAAACACGGAACCGATCAAACGAAAACCCACCCATTTATTAAAACACATAACTATACAAAAGAATCTGAAAAGGTTGGAGATGGGGCTCAGGCACCACTGTCCAATTGAATGGCTAGAAATCATGGCGACATTTCCGAATGTGGAGGTTATTACGTACTATTTTTAATCTTGCTTCTTGTTTACCTTCATTTAACACTTCTAAATTTTGTAAATATGTATATTCAATTATGATGTACAGGAATTTAGGCCACTACATATCAGTCCTGAGAACATGAGACAAATTGCTGCAGCCCTTCAGTTTGTTCACAAAGCAGATACAAATGCATTTCGCCCCAAGCACCTGAATTTATCTTCAATGTAAGATATGATAAGTAGTTATGATAAATACAATATGCTTATGTTGTTAGTTATTTAACGAACGTTTTGTTTGTAAATTGCAGATCCCATCCATCTCAATTGTCGGATGCTTCACCTGATTTTGCTACATCTTTCTCCGAACTTTTTGCTAAAATGCAACTTCCCCTCACGTCTGCTTCCGTCAACGTGGCATTCGCCCAAGGTGATCTCCAACAATTTTTTGTCAGCCATGCCAAAACATTGAAGAAACTTGAACTGGTTCCTAGCTTTATCGGAGTAAATGCAAACTTTGGAGCAACGATGGAGTCTCTGGAAGAACTGACTTTTACGTCATGTTATCCATATAACCTCAAGTTCCTTGTATCGACCCCGTATCTAAAGACACTTATTATCGAGAACCAGTTTGCAACAAGAACTTTAACTTATACGTCTCATAGGCTTTTGAATAAGCTGACTGGATTAACATTACCTACATTGACAAGATTG
>JAHZNG010004253.1:0-11638 GCA_027744375.1 Orchesellides sinensis | reverse complement strand
TGGGTTCTTATGGGACATACTCTCATACAAATATTCTGCTAAAATTCACAAAAAAATCTTCTCCCTAAATTGAATGGGCAATAACAACGCAGTTACCTGTGAATATATTTTCCATCCATTTTTACATCACACATCGAAGTTAAAAAAGGTAACTTCAAATCTAATAAACAAACATGGATTTGCGAGTGAAAGTGAATCTTTTAAGCGAGTGAGTGAAAGTCCTCCCATGTACTCATTTCGAATTTAAAGTATTATTGCCTAGAGTTTCAACGGTACTAAATCCACCTGGGTATTGATTTAGAAGGTATTATCATAAAACAACAATATCGTACCATTGTAAATGTATATTAATAACTACCTTAGTATAATATACGTAATTATACATAGTTGTACATACATTGAAGGAATATAGAATACTTAAGTTTATATTGGAGTAAGTGAAAGTAAGCAATGATTATTTAAAAGTCATAAAGCGTTATAGTACAAGGAGATTTATACATTTTGTATTTATGATTATGCATATGTATGCCTTCCCTCAATTGATAGAAGTTTGTGTACTATATCAGTTATCATTGAAGTCAATTGTCAATGTATTACACATTCTATGTAACAGAAGAACGGAAGCATAATAATCATAAATGTGCATAGTTTTCAGATAAATCATACAAAGTTAATTTTTACATTAATGTTGCATATGGTTTCAACTTTTGCTAATGTTACTCGTTTCTGACATTTGCTCACAACCTATGTCAACCTATGTTTCCCTTATGTCAACTGTCAACCTGCTTCCACGTTATAAACGAAATGTCGCTTTACATGTTTACTAGATCAGATATGCGTATTAAGATAAGCTACGTACACCGGTAAATAACTTTATCTTTATGGTATGTAATTTTATAAGGTTAGCTTCTTTTTAAAGACTCCGTCAATAATTAGATTTACCAGGATTTACCGTTATAAGTACGTAATAATGTTGTAGAAGTAACTTTATAATATGTGATTTTCTATTACATGAAACGTAATGATTAATATAAATTAAATACTAAAACAAGGTTTCCTGCATTCTTGTACGAGGGTTTTCGACCTACTTATGTACATAAAAATCTGGTATAAATTACATGGCTATTATGGTAAGAGGCAAACTAACTGTCAGACAGAAATCAAGTTCTGTTCTTCATAACCCTGAGTGTCTAGTTTAAACGATGCGAAACTAATGAAATTTATAACTTCCGACAAGATTAGGATCAAATCGAGGACTTGCATAACACATCCCAGCCTCAAATGAAAATTTTCCTGTCAAATTGAAATCCTATACAGTCGGCTCCCATTTGATTTTATGCAATGGGAGGCTGTGGTCGGTTTCTGTTTATGGGTTTCCGACTTGATTCTGATTTGAATAAAATCGTGTGTTTAGTAAATAGACATATTGATTGGGATCCTTTACAATTTACATATTCAGAGCTGTATCATAATCCTTTCCGGTAAACATCTAATATCCTTGTCTCTTCTGTATAATTAGCATTTTTATAGTAAATAGACATATTGATTGGGATCCTTTACAATTTACATATTCAGAGCTGTATCATAATCCTTTCCGGTAAACATCTAATATCCTTGTCTCTTCTGTATAATTAGCATTTTCTATTCCAACTTAATATTAAAGTCAATTTTGGTAGACAGGAATGTCATGCCATGTCGTGCTATGTTGAACAAATTAGAATCTAGCTTCAGCGCAGACAATGTATTTTAGAATGTACTAGATTGTTTTATAAAGATTAGTATAAATGTAAACATAAATAAAATTAATGTACAACTAATGTGTTTTACTACCCATGTATGTATAACTAAAATTGTAACCTATTTAACAAGAGAAAGTTACTAGGATGCATGCATAATACACGATATAAGGATTAAAACCAATAGCACATATATATTATAGGTATAAGGGTTTCAGTCCAAAGTGAGCAGTTTTTTAGTTGCTGTGTTGTTTTATCAGCGTATGTATGCAAGTATTTGTTAAATGACTACGAAATAAATTTTTAATTGTAATGACGGCGAATGAGAAACGAGCACAAATCCATGTTGGAAACCTTTATTAGCAGTTCATATAAGACGCTTAACACATAGGCTTAATGAGAGCTACATAATAAGGCTTAAGACTACAATTAAAGATCCAAATGTTGCAGCCACAGTTATGCCTCCTAACAACTCCTATAATGATAATTACTCCCCCATTAAACATATCTGGGTAAAACCGTGTCACTCGGATAATTTTTTTGTTAAATTGATAATAAACACTGCCATTTTTATACTCTCCCATAAAACATACATAACCACAACTAACCCAGCCAGCTAATAATAGCACACAATGTTACTGCACTCATCATGTACATGAAAAGGGTTAATGTGTCTATAAACGCTCTCCGTAACTTGTTTTTTAATATCGAGTTTTTTACAATAGAGCCAAACCCAGCAGCTTTTTATATTACAGATCCCCGCTTACATTTTAAGTATGCAGGGGATGCATTTAACCAGCAACTTATATTTTTTCTTGTAGTAACTTCTTTCTCGTGTCCATTGTTAATGCACGTAATACGTAAGTACTTTCTCCCTAAAGAAACTTGTCAGCAAACTCTCCGTAGTCATAAAGCCAACTAGAAATATACACAATTCCGTTTCCCTAAGAGAGTTATTTTGCCCTAGAGTCCAATGAAGGATGTTTCTTTTTTTTCGTTGGATACAAAGATAAAACGGTGGTGGTGCATTTACCACGGACTTTTTTTACTTGTTTTACTCGCGTCGTCTTCAATACCCGTAAAAATGTGTGGAGCTCTTGAAGAACAGTATATATCCAAAAATGCACTGGGATGGAGAAGTTGAGTTGAGCAACCCTCTCTCTCTTTCAATCTCATCTCTTTCCTCATCTCTGGCTAGCTCTCTCGAACTGACTTCACAATATTATATGCTCTTTTTACTCTTTTGGTCTTGTACCCATTTTTTCTGTTGTTGTTCCTAAAGCGCCCTCCAGTTACCAGGAGGAAGGGAAAAAACGAAACAAAAGTATAAAAAAGGTACAAGAAAAAAAATACTTGCCGTATTTGCCAGCTACATATTAAACTGACTTCTCTTTTCTTCACTTACATACATGCCCATGCAAGCATTTTGGATTAGGACCCTCCGCTTTTTTTCTTATTAACAAAGAATCGTATTCCATTTTCTCCATTTTAAAACATGCAATAAGTATTTAAATCCGACCGACCCTGTTTCTTTCACTTGTTATCTATCTTGTAGCCATAATATGATGTAACAATCTTGTCCTGATTTCTTTGTTTCTCTTTGGTACTAATAAACACAGACATGAGTTGATTATATACTTTTTTGCACTGCCACGATGGAACCTCTGTATTTACTAATATCATGAGCTAAAACTGTGCAAAGTTACAAAACGCTGAATAAAGAGGATTTTAAAATTGGTTAAGATTTTCATTGCATACCAGCTTTAATTTCAGAATTTACTTTCACTGCAGTTTTCTTCTAGCCAGATTGAATTATCATGTTAATTGAGTTCATGCATCCGGGAGGCAATACAGAAGAAATGTAAATTTGAATTAAACCGTATTTCCGTTGGCTGAATTTATATATTTGCCTCTTTATATAACTTAAATGAAATGTATATAGGCAAATTTCAATTTCACGCCTACGCATGATATTGTTTAGATTAATCTATACAACATTTCTTGAATAAATACATCCGGCATGCAGTTTCTATTTTATCCGTCTGGCCATTAATTGACATTAGTGCAGCTAAACAACGTATACAAGGCAAGGGTTTTCTCCATGCTGCCTTAATTAGTCACGTCCAATTTCACCCTACTTGATTTTTAAACGAATGTATGTGCGTGTATTTGTCACAATTAGCTTGCCAGTCTTAGTCTAGCGTCCAAATAAAACCAACTTGTCTTGTTTTTAACAACTTACATTGAACATAAGTGCCACGATTTCCTACGCAGGTACACCGTATTCATTGTAACATTTCCATACGTATGTATATGTATGAGACAAAGATATTTTGCTCTGCAGACGCGTCTGTCTACTTTCTCCAGCTTTCACCAAGAAAAAATAAGAAGAAAAAGTTGAAAATGGGTAATGGGTAAGTCTATGTTTCTGGTGAAGAATAGGAGATGATGCAGAAGAACCAAAGTTACTTTTTGAGTGAGTAACAACTTTTATGCATCCGCAGCCTACTAGTAAATAAATAAGCTTTCTTTTTTCCACAGATAATGTGAAGAAGCCCACACATGAACGAGTGTCTTTTATAGCTTTTACTGTAAGTTTCATACAACTTGTCTGCATGGCCGCATGGTTAAGAGCGGTTGTAGAGAAGTGAATTACAATAAAAAGGAGAAAGTTATTGCTGGTCCACAAACTTCACTTTTCTCTAGAATAATAATCATATTTTCTCCTTTTTTGTCTATCAATATCGTATAGTCATTATTGATAGAGGATTGATTTTATAAAATTGCACTAATTGTGAAATACGTACATAAAGGCTGACTATAAACATGAATGATTCAGAGTGAAAGTAATGATAGTTTACTGAATTTTATAAAAAAAACTTCATAAAACTAAATCTAGTACAATAGGAGATCACATTAATATCGCTGTACTTAGATCTGATGTCCTAATCATACGCTTCCGGTCCGTTGCGGGAGCCTGAATTACTTTGTGCAATAGGTAGATACGATTTTAAGTTATTTCCTAAGTTTCCTCAGAAGAATGCAAGTTTTTTCATTAGAAAATTGCATATAAAGTTTTTGTCTGCCATTGCATTATGATTATGTCTAGATAGTCAGTTCACTCTAAGATAATTTGATTTTGCTTTCGAACAAAACTTTTTTCTATGAATAAACGATCATTAATATTTTTTTGGAAATTGGGATCTAAAGCAATTAGAAATTTATCGCATTTGGTAAAAAATTTAGAGACAAAATCAATGTATAAACCATATAAAACGACGCATGGAGGAAAAGCAGTATAGTATACAAAACAATTATAAGCATTAAATCACCCAATATTTCATGAACATTGCCGTTAGGGGTAAAAATACAGAATTTTATTTATTCTCTTTCTTGGCCATCGTTTCCGCAGTCTTCACATATAAGGGTATTTTGTTGTTCTTAATTTGCTAGTTTGACATAATTCACAAACCGGATTTCTGATTTTTTTTTTCAGAAAAATTTGTATTGAGTCATTGTTCATTTTAATCTAATGTACAATCATAACTGATTAGTGGTAGAAGAAGTAAATGTCATGAGTCTCTTAAAATAATAATACCTAAGTGCATTTCATTGGCATATACATACATAGTGTGTGTTGTAACAAACTTACATTACAAGATTAAATAGGTTTGATGATAAGTATACAAGATTTATAAAAACAAAACGTAGTAGAAAAATCAGAAACTATTCACTTTTAAGCTCAAACGGCTAATAAAGCAAAAGTGTTTTGAAAACACACACATTAATGTGCACTAAACTAGTCAAAGATCAAGGTGTGTTGGCTACTTCCGCCTGCTCACAACCATTACATCTTTTGAACACTCATTTCAGCTTGCATTTTTGCCATTATTTCCTGCATTTTTCTAAGTTCTGCTTCTTTCTCTTCGAGAATTTTCTTCATGTGGTCCTTGTCAGCCGCAGAATCTTTTTGATCAAGAATTAATTCCGCTTTCACACCCGCTCTTGCCTCTTGGAAAAATACAACATTAACCTATTAACTTTGTTCTTAAAATATTGGCTTAATAATCTAATAAATTTTGCATTGATAAAAGCTACGTACCGTCCTCGAACTTTCTTTCCTTTCACTTCAATACAATTTGACGATCCACTAACAGCAAATGGCATGGCATCTTTCAGCTGTCGAACCTCCTCTTTGTAGTCTTGGTCTTCATCTTCGTCAACTTCTGGCAGACTATATATCTTGATTCCATTGCTTTGAATTTCATGCAAGATCTAAATAAAGGAATAGAATAATTTAATTTTCAAATACAAGTACCCTGGTTTTGCAACATAAATAAGAATATAATGTATAAATCTACGTACCCGTTTTTTATGATCTGCTACTTCCTTTTTAGTTAAAACATCCGCTTTAGCGATGACGGGAACAATGTTAACTTTTTGATGAAGTTGCTTCATGCATTCAATGTCCAAAGGTTTTAATCTACGACATAAAAAAACCATCTCGATTTATATTGATTGCTTTGAATGCCATATTACTTTAGCTTCAGTGTACAATTGCTACTAAGCATGAACTAACCCGTGTCCGAACGGCGAGATAAAATAGAAACAGCAATGAACTCGTGTGTCAGAAATGTTACGCCGATTCAGCCCCCGTTCACCATGGAAGAACTTTTCAAACTGGTCATCAATGTATTTAACCAATGGAGCGAAGCTACAACGACAGAAATCTTTAAATAAATACCTTTATAGGGACCTTAGTATAACTACAAATTAAAAACGCTTTTAGCTAACCTGTTTTCGTTATTTACTGCATCCCCAAATCCCGGCGTATCCACAACTGTCAATCGCAATTTGACACCACGCTCTTCGATTTCAACGGTTTTGGCATTTGTTTTCACCTGTTTCTGGACTTTATCTATCAATGTCAATGCCACAAAAACCCAAAATTATAGAAACAATCAGCAGTGTAACATTGGCAGAATTTATAATCGCTTTCTACACACCATATTCTATGATACCTTTTGCATCTGGGATTTTCTTATCTGGATACAAATCCTTCAGAAATAAACTATTTATCAGCGTAGACTTTCCCAGCCCAGATTCCCCTATTAAATATTTTAGAAACCAGTCAAATAACCATTTATACAGATACAATGTACATTTTTAAAAATTACGCACAAATTTTAGAAAGCTCATCATACCTACAACCATTAAAGTAAACTCAAATCCCTTTTTCACCGATTTTCGATGAACCTGATTGGGAAGATTTGCAAATCCAACATAGCCTTGTGAGTTGGGATCAGTTACCTGCAATCAAAGCCAGATATCATAATAAATATCAAAACTTAATCAAATCCATTTTCATACAATAAGCTTTTGTTTTACGTCTTACATTTGTTTTACTTTCCGTAGACATCTTGGTACACCGGAAGTGCTCCAGATCAGAAGGAATCCAAATCTGTATTAACATCAAGAAAAATCTTCAGACAATATCCATCATCTGTCATCCTTATGTGTATCTTTGTGTAAGTTCATTGTAATTTAACTAAACCTTAACCTTACCTTTGAAATAAAAATGTCAGGAGCACTTCAGTTCAGGAATCTGTCACAAAATGTCACAACAAATACAGAATAGGTAAGATTAGCTTGCATTGTCTTCTTGACTTGTCAATTATAACTACTTTAAATATACCTTATTCACAGTATTTTTACCAAGAAAGAAAAGCAGAAGCGTCCCGCTGATAATATTTGCAAAAAACGAAACCCAACCCAAGAAGATGCTGATTAGAAGTTCACAAGCTCAGTCTTCCAAACCACAACAGTCATACAGACAAAACAATACATATAAATATTTAGAACGAAAACAGGAAAGAGATTTGCCATTTACCAACACGAATACACAACGACCAACACCAACACCCAATATATAAGACACGACAATAGTCTACCGGTACAATATAAGCTATGAGCTACTTTAGCTACTGTGTTCCTTAGGGACATCCTATCGCTCTGTTTCTGACTGACTATCTGACCATTTGTGTTATGTATTTATCCGCTACACTCGGACCGTAAAGGATAGGCAATATACAAAAGGTATTTTGTAGGTATTTAGGGATTAGGGATATAAAAGTATGTATGAAATGTATGAGGGTCAACATACATAGATAAGAAGAAAGCCATAGAGTATTGTGTACGCTCCAATTTTAAATATTTCTTGGAAGGCAGTCATTTCCCAACTAAATCAGATGGTTGAACTAAATAGATAAACTTGATTTGAAATTCCAGACGAGCTCGGAAACATTTATTCCAGTTGAGGCTTCAGTCAGCTGTTTTTAACGACTTATTACTTTTGAAGTAACATTAAAAAGGTAAGATCTAAGTAATTAGGATTTATTCAAGTGTTTTTATGACAGTGAAGTTTGTGTTAATAATTTAATAACCGAACCGTGATTCTTTTATCTTTTTAAGTAGGGTCATCATGAGTTTCGTGAACACTGTCTACAACAGCATTTTCAGAAGGACCTCAACCTTCGCTCTTGCCTGCGTCGTGGGAGCGTTTGGATTCGAGCGTGCGTTTGACCTAACTGCCAACACCATGTATGAATCCATGAACCAGGGGGTAAGTTTGCTTAAACATATTATATGATTAGTCTGAGAGGAGATGTATTAAAGTAATCGTGGGATTGTTGTGTTCAATAATTAGTGGACTAATTTTGAATTTATTTCTTTAATAATGTAGAAATTGTGGAAGCACATATGTGACAAGTATTCGACGGAGGAGTAAGGAACACAAATTAGTAATGGCGTCAGTAAGGTTCAGATCAACTAAGTTCTATGCTTGAAGATGTAGTTCAAAGATTGTATGAGAAAGTTTGTGTCATATGGATGGATATTGATGATGTTATGTAAATCCTCAGATGTGTAAATTATAATATGGTCAACTGTACATGAATAAAAACCCGCTGTAGTGAATAATGTAGATGTGAACTGCTGAGCAGCGTGAGTGAGTTAAATTTGGGGTTGGACATTTTAATGGTAATCAGGTACTTGTAATCATAACTAGTATATAGTAGAGGGAAGTCCATGTTTGATACTCAAGAATAGATGTAAAAGGAGGATAGGTATAGGTATCTAATCTAATATCATAAATGGGTATGGAACATTAGTGAAAAAATCATTGAAATTCTAATGACTATGGGTTTTCTATTTATCATAACCAACTTAATATTTATTTTTCATTTTGTAGCATTATAGTTAGCAAGTATCTTGCACATTTACAGGAAATTATTAGCATTGTCAATAGTTTGGTTAGGTAGATGATAAAAGAAGTAAGAATTGTTAATTTTTAAAAACACTTTACATCGCGCGATCACAATTCATAACACTATAAATTACATGGGCTGAATATAAAACAACTTATAGGAATACGCTGGCATGCATATACATATTGATTAGATTAGATTATGTGATTACGAAGTCGAAACTATAACCATAATAAAATTAAATAATAAAACTCGCCACCGACCGATTTTGACACGATATTTAATTTTTGGACCGGACAGTTCGTCACTGTTGTGGACTCTGAGGCTTGGTTCTTCTTGCAGATGGTAATGCGGAAAAAGCAGGGCTTTGAGGCATTGTTAAAGGCTTAGATGAAGGTTTTAGTTGAAACGGCTTTGGATGTTTGAAAGGCTGAGCCTTGTGAACTAATTGGCGTCGTCTTTCGATATCTTCCAGTCTTTGAAGCTCTTCTAGCTTGGCTTGCTCCTTGCGCGAATATTACAGTGTAAATGAGTAAAAAAATTCACTAAAACAATGGCCCTATGTAATATTATATAAAAATTAAACTTCTCTGGGTACAGGGTACTCAAAGTCATACCTCTCTTCTACGTTCTGCCTCTTCTTCTTCCTTTTCTCGTATTTGTTCGTCAAAATGTTCACGCTCTGCTGCACGCTTTTCAGTTGCTAATTGAACATGAGAAGCTTCAATGACCCTGGCTGGTCGTTCCGGTTCAAATGGTGGTTTAAAGATAACATCCGCAGGCTGTGCATGGAAAACCGCTTGCGCTTTTAAGTTCTGCTCCTCTTCTTCCAACTATTTGATAATAAAGCATTCAGTGATAGATTAATACCATACGCCATTACATATAATACATGGAAATCCAGCAAAGTAATACTAAATCACTATATGACGAAGTACCTTTTTCTTAAACGCCTCTTGATATGCAGTTCCTCTTTCGTCTGACTTTAACTGAAATGGCGCAACGTGAGTAACTTCAATGGGTTTCTTCTTGGGAAGTTTGAAGGCAAATTCTGGAACCGGATTAGCATGGAACTGTCTACCTTTATTTGCTTCCTCGAGCTACAAATTTAAAGCAGATGCAAGATGCTATTACGTTAATTTAAGCTATCCTCCGGGTCTGAAACCAACGCCGTAAAATCAAAACATACAAACAAATTAATGGGTTATTTAACCTGCTTGATTTTTTCCTCCTTTCGGCGAAGAGTTTCTTTTTGTCTTGCTTCAAAGCTCGAACTGAAAGGCTGTACGACAGTTGTCTTGTGTTCATCGACATGTGTTCGAGTTGTCGATAGCGAAGTAGGAATACGACTGGTTTTTGGTACAGGCTTTGTTGGCTTCGCTTCAGGCGATGACCTCTGCAATGTGATAAATCCCAGTAAGGGAGTAAGGGACATTCTTAGCATTTAGCTTAATTGTTAAAGAAAGAACATGGTACAAAGTATACAGCTTCAAGCTGTCTTACATTAGAAGCTTGTGCCTTCTTCTGATGACGTTCTCGTAATCGATCATCTGATGCAAAATGTGGAGACATAGGTTGAGTCACCTTAATTTGATGTTTGGGTTTTATCACAGTCGTGGCATCATGTAAAATTTTGGAAGGCGCCGGTCGAGCTTTGAATCTGAAGTCTACGGTGTCTTCTTCCTTCTGCATAGTGAAATGTAAAATTCAAAACAATACAAATTCTGATACAAATAATAATAGTAACTTGAAGTAATTTGTCAATAATACCGTGACTGTGGCAGTCCTTGGTTTGTGACTTGAACTTAGATTAAAAGGCTTAGGCACAGTTGGTTTTAATTCCACTTTCTTTGGGAAAACTGGACCACTATTGCCAGGCTTGGAATTTCTACAAAGATTTAGAAGTTTCAATTATCAATCATAGCATTAAAAACAATATCCAAGCAACTTGACGTAATCATGATTGAATTAATTAGCTCTAGACCTGGAATCTGAAGTTAGTTCTGGAGTGCGTGCTGGGGACGGTGACGCTCGCTTGCGTGCATCGCAAGATGCAGAACCTTTAGTAAATCCAAATACATGGATTAACAGTGTTATTTGATAAAGTTTACTGAAATTCTCGTTATCTTTTAACTTAATTATAAAATACAAGTTTTCAACATAAAATATTTGATATTTGTTATGATGCTAAAATCATGTCAGTCGATAAAAACCTAGGTGTTTTGTTTTTAAACTTCAGCAAAATTCAACTTACGTTTTTCTGGAACTCTACTTCCTCTTGGGAGGGATCTAAATCTGTCTGGGGTGTTCTTTTGATAATTAGCCATTGCTTCAGCCATTGACACATAATGATTTGCTTTCAAAGGTTTACGACTTTGTGCAGCTGCTAACCGTTGAGCAACACTCGGAACTGATTTAAGTGTGTTCCGAATAGGGTCACCGTATTTAGACGTTGATGAAGATGCAGAAGATACGTTCGAATTGGCACCCTTGTTAGCATTTGCACGCATTCTTAAGCCTCTGGAAACATACGAAAATGCCACGACTGTGATAAAACCCAAACATCAAATTAAGGTGACTCAACCTATGTCTCCACATTTTGCATCAGATGATCGATTACGAGAACGTCATCAGAAG
>JAHZNG010004252.1:0-12780 GCA_027744375.1 Orchesellides sinensis | reverse complement strand
AACATAAATATACTTTCCGAGCCCTTAGTTAAAAATATGCATACAAAATGCATTTTAAAACTTGTTTAAAAGTTGAGGTCTTAAGCAAATTTTTTAACATTGATATCAGGGGCCCGGAAATCCGAATGTCTTCATGCAGCCCAAAGATGAAACGGATAATATGAATAGCATACCTAATGAGATTCTGGATGAAAGCAAAGATATACAGAGTGAAATCAAAAGGCTGTTAACAGAGGTTAGAATGAGAGCCATGAAAGTATGTGAACAGTTTTCAACCATAAAATCACTAATATAGAAAAGTAATCGGATTTAATCCTCAAAATCTCTCTTTCTCTTTTCTTTGCTCCATGCGAGTTTAGACTGTAACCCGACGTATTTCGGATCCTATGCGACAACAGTCATCCCGTCGTAGGAAGGATTTGGCAGCCCTTATGGAGAGCCTGCTTGAGGGAATGGCAAAAACAGAGAATTCTGATAAGTCAGGCTCTCAATGCAGCGGCATGTTTTCCGTTTTGGTATAAATTAAACTTTGATACTGATGTGCTGAAGCATAATGACTTATTAACTGACAAAAATCCAAATGGCCACACCTTGTAATTCTGTAAATTGATAAATTGTAGGAAAGAGATTCGGTAATGTTAGGAGAAATTTCACCTCATCACGATGACCAGTCCGGAAGTAACCAAAGCTCAGAGACGCCCCCAAGCTATAGTCAATTAAATTATAGGGAAAATATTGACAGATTTTTCCAAAGTCAGCCCAAAACAGTACGCTCAGACGAGTCTGCCGAAAATAACAAGATGGAAACGAGCCAAAATGAAAAGCGCTCATCAGACTCAGACAGTAAAGGCTCACCAAACATTGACTACAGTTCCGGCTCAAACGTTAGGTGTGGGATATTTTGGTTTTGGTAATAATCTCATGTTTTAAAACATCTAATGGCCCTATCATTTTCTAAGACTTTCTAGTGGGAGTAATGAAAACGAGAGTGGTGACCGAGACTGTGCTAGTCCATTGACAGAGGAGCGACTGAGCAGGTGTGTATAGTCTCTATTGACACTCATTTAATAAATAAATCAATGTTTAAATATGATAGGGAATCAAAAGAGATTGAGGAATTCCTCCATAAAAAATGACAATAATTAACGACGGCATTGTGGACCGTGTGTTTTTTCCTTGTATTCTTGAAGGCACAACGAGGAAATGGAAAAGTGCATACTCCAGCGTTATCGTGAACTTAGAGGTAAAACCTCGATGACGCATGGAAGTCATAAAGAATGTCGGAACAGGCACTGCGAAAAGGTATACAACCGCTTACGAGTCGATTCCTCGACTTCATTGAGCAATGATAATGACAAGTGCTCATATTACATCAAAGTATCCAGATGCCAGAGACGTACTAAATGCAAACATAAAATTACGGTAACCAAATAAAAAACAAATCAAAAGTCTTTTAAAAATTAGCAAGATGCTTCTTCAGTCAAAAGAGTAAAAAACAACGGTGTTTTGTTCTCTTCATATTATCAATCCATTTTATAGGCTGACCATTCTCATGGGCTGAAGCGAACAGGAAATGCGAGCTGGGATGGGGACACGCACACAGCCAAGCAACCTCATTTGGAATGTTTGCCATCGCGAAACCCAGCTCTTGCTGGGGCAACTACGGGTGTTTGCTGTCCGGGTCACAATACGATTAACTTATGGCCACCGTTTTCGATTACGATGACCCCAGGCATTACCACCTCAACTTATCGGTAAGCAAATCAAATTTTTCTGATTTTAGATTTTAGAGAAGCTTTGTATTTTTTAATAGATTGCATCTTGATTGTGAGTCTTGTATTGGTGCAGAAATTATGAATGGAAAATATATCTTAAGTATTGCATATTGGATCGTAATTTATTACATTTATTTTTTATTTTTTACTTGTACGTATTTTAATAAACCTTTGATGTAGACTATCATGTATATAAATCATGTATATCAGCAAGCAACTGCATGCTCGTATTAGGTCAAGCCAAAAGAAAATTCATTTTATTTTGATGTGTAGAAACAAGAGATTTTAGATATGCAGATAAGAGGTTCTTGGAAGTAAAACATTGAATTTTAAATAGGCTTGCCGGAATTCCTTGAAGAAATGTTTATCAGATTACAGTAAGCCTACGTTGCTTTCAAACATAACAAAGGAATTATAGAGAAATCTTTTTCGCAGAATCATTTTTATTCAAAATTCTGACCTGTGATTTGAACCCGATTATTTCGTTTTATTACAAAAAGAATCATGTTATATAAAAAGGGATTTTGTCACAGCAGATCTCAACCCCAAAATCCAAACGGATGTTTTAATTTTTCTTGAGTCAAAGAACCACTAAAAATAACGAAATGTGACTGACTACACGAGGAAAAAATTCATTCACAGATGAAAATACAGATTATGCCATAAAGCTAGATGTAAAGATTGGAAAGGACGAATAAAAAAGTTTATCATTAAAAAGGCGAAGTCAGACGTCAGTGACGTTCCAAGGCGTAGGTAGTGGCACCCTAATTATTTTTTTCTGCATAATTTTGCATTCGGTTTGAGTCGAGTGTAAACGAAGATAAGATAAGTACGATTAATATACAAATACTATTGCTTTTTTCCTTACTGACTTATGATATATAACAAAGTCAAACACACAAAGCAATTTTATTTTATGGTTCAAAGCATCTGATCTTCAATTAAAAACAAAAAAGACATACCTTATATATTCAAAGAGTTTATAATATATTCTCAAAGCATGGGTTTTCCTTTGCATTTATACTTCGTCTTTTTTTAGACAACAGCTATATATATAGAAGGGTGCATTTTCTGTAATTTGTAGCTTTAACTAGTTTAATGATACAATGAAATAACACATACAACAAAGGTACACATTTTGCATGAAGCATTCAAACAAACAGTTGAGCTCGTTAAATTTAAACCTACCTACCTTAGAATGTTTAAATAATTAAAATATTGTTTTTTATTTTTGTGTGGTGTGTGCCTGTACCTGTGTAAAAATGACTTTAAAGAGGTGCTTACCAGTTGTCTCACTTCTTCGCAAACCATAGTTCGGCAGGGGGTGCAGTTGGAGGAAACCAACACTCCAATAACTTTCCTGGATTGCCCCAATGCTACAATCCAAGTCGACCTGGTGGTGAACCTAGCTCTGGAGCTTTAATACCTGAATCTATCTCAATGTCGGCTACCACTCCGTCCGCCCCTCTTCTCTTTCTCCCAAGCCAGCACCAACATCCTCATCAATTTGTTCCACAGCAAGGTAAGAATCTCCATATTTTCTATGTTGTGTATCACCACCAAAATCAACTGGATAATGTGGTAACAAAAATTATGTGTCTGTATGAAATATACTGTTTCTGAAAGAATATTTTTGACGTTCCACCAATCTTAATTTTCACCAATCAATCCAGTTGTTTTCAAAGTATATTGACTACTATTCAGTTATAACAATTTTTTCTAAACAAATTATATACTTGACATGTATGTAAATTTTCGTCATCGTCAATCGTATCGGTATCTATTCATATCAGTTTGTTCGGGTGGCAGTAGAATGTTAGTTTAATTGGCGACATCGAAAAGTGGGCACAATATCTGGAAAAACTTTCTCCCAAGGCCATGGTCCCTGTGGTGAGTGTTAACGCATATATATACAGAGTTTAAAGGCAGAAATGGGTGATAGCAGAGGGAGAGTGTTCATTTGAAACAAGTTGTGTATTTGCTAAATGGTCTCTAGTGTAGAATTTACTATCAATATTTTATATTCAAATATAACATGTATTTAAATTGTTTATATAAAAAGCCAGGAAAGCTCTCAGGCCGGTATCTATCACAAGGTTCCAGGACTCAGGTGGTGGGTGGGTATGGATGGATTTTGTCTGGTCATTTTCGGGTTTATATTATGGTGACCCTTCAGGTGGCGGTTATTACTCCCTTTTCCTGTCAGTTCATTGTACCAAAAAGACCAATTACCTGAGCCGAGATAATATGCATTTTTATGGTGGATGGGAAATACATGTAAATTGTAAATGTGTAAAAAGCGAATAGCAGGGGCACACAGGCGCATGTTGCAGAAATTTACTAACCAAACAGTCAGATATCAGATCAGTTCGTTGCAGAATGGCTGGGTCAGGGGCTCTGTGGATAAGCGCATAGGAATTCAGATAAACACAAAATGGATATCGTTGGTGCGCGCAAACTATGGTTCTTCCATCTTTGTCCCTCCCATGCAGCAAGCAGGTCCAAAGCTGCTGGTGTGGTAAGAATACTGAATTTATCTGTATCCTGTCATCATCAGTCAGTCAGTATTTTATTTTCTTCTTTTTTATAATAAATTTGTTAAAAGAAGGTATTTTCTGTTCTTTTTTATGTTATTGTCAAAAGTTCTTGGTACGCATGTTGCCAAATACTAAATACTAATGATACATATGTTACATGCATGGTTTTGGTATTACGGTTTTTGGCTAGCCTTCGTTTATTTCAATTTGTGCATTACATTTTTTACTTTTGAAATAACTTTAAGGAAAAACTTGTGGAATTTTCTTGATGTATTACGAGAAGTACCTACTTTAGTTCTTGTTATGTTTATAAAGAATGAATTAATATACAGGTAACTAATCGATATGTCTAATTTCTGTTTGAAATGGCAAATATGCGTTTGTATTTAATGTAAACACTTTCTCTATGCATATAAAATTACCAAATATGGTTTGCTTATCAATTCATATTTGAATGTTTTGACATTTACATTCCCAGTAATATGTAAATCAAGAACTACAGTCGCGTACTAACGAACATTTTGACATATATATATATATTGATTAGATGATGATGAAGATGATGGCTAAATTCCTGTGAAAATATGCTTGCGTAGATCGAAAGAAGATTAATTTTCAACAACAGAATTAGGAAGAAGATATTGGCTTCACACTCTACTACATAATACGTCATTTATAGGGCTAAAAGCAGGTTTCTCGAATGTATATACTATTTAACAAAAATTCGCATTTAAAATTGTGAATTGAAAAAAAACACTGAAAATAAATATATTATACGTTTTAACCCATTTAAGAACATCCTGGCTGGTTGGGGACGTTGGCTTAAGGTTGTTATGTATGCTTGAGGTGGTCTTGGTCATATCCTAATTACCGTTTTCTGTAATTGTTAACGAATTTGCAGTGCAACTATTCCCTGCAGGAGTAGTTTACCAACCACTTGGATCCTGCATTTATGGCCAGCCGTCTCCCATTATGATGCCTGGCTTTTTGGGAACAATGATGCATCCTGAACAGTCATCCTGCATCAATCAGGACTCTTCTGTACACCCTGTTTCCGCTGCATCGCAAGGTGAAGCCATTGGTACAGCCACATTGCCAAAAGTCTCTGATAGGGATAAATTGCCAGGGTCTTTCAGTAAGGCTATGAAAAACTGTAAAGTGAGTTCTGCGAATCCACCAATCACTGTGACTGCAGGTACTTCAATGCCTGTAACAAGCAAGTCGAGTGGTGGTTGTAAAGGGCGTGCAATGTCGCATCAAGTTGATGGTCGGCCTGGGACTTCCAGAAATTCCGGATGTGTTCCCTCACAGAAGGATAATATGAATATAACGAGTAATGAAGGGAGTGGGTGAGTTACTTTGAACTCATGATAAAGCTTCCTTTTATTTGATACTTTTATTTATAATGCAAAATATGAACATGAATTGTTAGGTCTGATGAAAGCATGAATACAAGCAGTATAGACACTAAAGATTCCAAAGAAGACAAATCCAATTCTGATGCTGACCAGGATGTGCAAATGTGGGCTAATCGTAGTAGTAGAGACGGTGACCCTATTGGAACTGCATCCGGAGAAACTATTAGCAGACCGAGGCCCATTCGTAATAAAGAGCCGCCTTGGTTGGAGAAAGTGAAAGTGACACCGGATTTAATGTATAGATATAGAATACCTGCTGGAGACCTGAGTGATGTTCTTCAAAAGGACTTGGAAGCATTGAGAATTTTTGGAAAGGTAAACTTTGAAGCTTTTTATGTAGTTATATAGTGTTGTAGTTGAAATTGCAAGTCTAGTCGAAAGTGTCTATGGCAAATGACTAATGACCCTCTCATTTTGAATGTGAGTTTCAGCAATCAGCTATGGTTAATGATCAGTTGGGCATGTTGTATAGCGAGTTAAATTTTAAAGGTAGCAAAAACGTAGCGCTGAATTTAGAGGAAGGCACGACGAGTAACAGCAGTAGCGGAGATGAAAACGCCAAAGACGGAGAGGCTAGGAAGGTAAGTACAATACGAATTTCATTACAATTTTTTTAATCTTGTGTTAGCGTTTGTGTAATAATAAATTTTAAATTGTATCTTGCTTAATTTTTAGATGAAAAAGCCTGTCTCTTCTCATAAATATAGCAAGATGGTCATACTATATGAGGAAAATGCTCCTTTCCCACCGGAAACGGAAGCCACCATTCCGAAGACAGAAGCCGAAGTTTAAATATTATCATTCTGCATTTTGTTGACTTCTGTAATACATTTTATCACTCCTGTAAAATTTGATGCAAAATATCAGATATACAAATTATATATTACTTTAATTACTCTGAATCCAGTTTTCTTCGAAGACGGGAATGGTTACCAAAATATTACCTTATCCGTATAATTTAATAAACTCAGAAATCCAAAATATTTATGTGTACAGTAAAGCTTATGGGGATGTATTACCAAAGACTGTACGTTTTTGTAACGTTTATGTAGCTTTAACTCTGTTAACTGAAAAAACATTTGAAATGTTCTAAAAATGAAAGCAAAAAATAACACGGGTGTTGTTTGTTGCAAATTATTAAATACGTTTATTTTGGGATATAACCTCCTTAGTGCGAGCAACAAATTATAGTCACATTAAGGAACGTGTTATGAAATGGGTATTCCAAAAGTATGAAAAATGAACGCATACTTGTAAATTTTATGTTCAGTTTAATGAATATTGGACTGGAAAATAAAATATTTTTAATTTAACAATGATACGAGCTAATATTTGATTTCACTCTGCATTATAGCATGTTGAAAGGATTATTCCTTTTCATAATACCATAAAAACTTCAGCACAACAAACTATATGGAACCTCTAATGAAGTAAAAAGCGTTTTACAATTGAGGTTTAGGAATTTTGTTTCTCGAAGCATTTTATTTTCAGATGGGTTTAAACATTAATTACAAATAGTTAAATATGTTACTTCGTATATAGAGGAAAACAGAAAGCACACTTGGGAATCATATGTCACTTCATACAGTCTAATTAACATAAAAAATGTACACTACATACTTTGGTTATGCTTATCTCTATCAACATCTACATTCAAATCTGGATCGTTTTCTGCAGGTGGTGGTGGTGCAGAAATCGACCCATCATCTACAAGATCTCCTGGATTATTACGAGGCACAGAAGTTGTCGAAGCTGCATTTGTCCCATTATGAAAATTCATTTTACTTGCGGTAGCAGTGGCCCCACCTGTAGTATTGATATTATTCATCATATTACCTGTTGGCTTAATAGAAAGGCTCACGTAGTAGTTTTTGCTTGGATCCAGCGTTTGTGTCGGTAGAGTAAAAACTTGGGTGCTTTGACCCTGCTGAACTTCTAAAGTTATTGGAGACTGTGTATCATTTCGTGGTGTTATAGATATCTGCATTGGAGAGATACTCTTGGTCGCTTCATAATCCCTCAGTACACTATTTCTAGTCATTGGATCCATTTGCGTTGGTCCTGGCGCTCTGAGGGGATTGACTTTTGGGAGGAAAGTTGGTTTCCGCCCTTTGCCAACTGCGGGAATTTAGATGGAGAATCTAATCAGTGTATCCTTTGTTTAAACTCATTGATGAATGCCAACGAAATGTCTTAAAAATATGGTATCTTACGGTATGCAGTGACACAAACGCTGGATCCAAGCAAAAACTACTACGTGAGCCTTTCTATTAAGCCAACAGGTAATATGATGACATCTATGTGTGTTGTGGGTACATTGGTTATTATCACAACAACTTGCCGATCTATCTTCATCTTCTAAATATGGCAGCTTTGTAGCGTTCATCTTCTTTAAGGCTAAACTTAATTTTTCTAGGTCATCCGAGGGAGCAAATCTAGGCACAATCTTTCTATTTGCCTGTAGCAGCCGGAGTTGATCTGCAATTCATAAAGTACATTTTCCAGCATTATCAATACAAACCTGTAAAACGATTATAAATTCTTACTTTAAACACCTTACCATATAAATATTTCTCAAAATTTTTGAAAGTATACGGTCCATTATAATCCCGAAAATTAATGCTAAGTCCAGCTTTCTTATAACCATCTGCCAATCTCTTCACAAGAACTTGCTCATTGGCCTTTCCAGCACGTATTTGTAGCCTTTTGAGTTCCAACAGTTGCTGGAATATAGATCGCTCTAAGTTGTATCTGTAGAGTCGTATTTAAAAGTTAGATTGACCAACAACTCTATTTTATGCTTTTATCAATTAAATCATCTTACTTTCTCATGCTGGCTTGCATAGCTTGCGTAACGGAAATGGGAGTCTCAACATCTGTACTCTTCCTAAGAGGTCGTGGGCTCAAACGACTATCAGACACGTCTTCTCCCCTGCTAAAGGTTAGCTTGGATCTAGGTCTTCCCATCGTAACCTTTCTCCGCCTCCTATCCCCAACACCATTTGGATCTAACAAGTCGTCACTGGTAATAGAGTCTCCCCTCGTGGATGTGGAGTCATCTCCATCCCTTTCCGCCATCATCATCAAGTCAGCCGCCTGCTGCTGGAGCATGAGCTGATTCACTGCAATAGAGTTATTAAATCTATTCCGATCACGAGGTGGTTTAACCTTTTTCGCTGATGAGCTAAAAATCGACTTTCTTTTCAGCTCAGCGGAACCAGAGCCAGGACGTCTAGAAGTAGTAGTATATCTCCGTTTCATGCTAACAGAAGAAGAGGTCTTAGTACCTTGTGCTATTCTCCTGGCATGATACTGCTGCTGTTCCTCAGACGCTGACGTGTTCATCAGCATTTGGTCACTAAAGCCAGAGTCTCGAAAGTCTTCCCGGCTTGACCTCCTGTCAGAACCAGCTCCTCCTCCCCGACCCCTTGGGGCGGCCAAGTTTATTTGCTGCCTTGCACCTCGCTTCCCTGCTAAAATCTGTTCTTGCAAATATATTTCACGCTCTTCGGAAGTTGCGGGGATTTTTCTAGTGGGCGATGGGGACGGTTTTGGCTTATTGCTAATATTACTACTAGATCGTGGAGGTTTATTGCTTATCTTTTTAACACCGTTCTTTTTTACTGGACTTTTATCAAAACAGTGCTTGTGAGCACTTTTAGTGCTTCCGTCTGAATTCTCAACAGAAAGGTCTCGGGAGACTGGTTTGGACTGACGACGGCGTTGTGCAGCTTCTTGTAAATTTATTAACTTTCCCTGTTCTATTTCATCAACGAATTCGTCTGCGTCTTTGTCATGGCCAACATCATCGCCTTTCCCATCATCAGACTTTTCAGAGGTAGATTCTTCTTTAACTTCTTTACCAACTTTCTCAAAAACAGGCTCATCTTTCTTGTCTTTAACGTCAGACTTTTGTCCTTCTGCTTCTCCTTCGGAAATTTCAGTCTTAGTTTCGTCTTCAGGTTTACCGTTCTCCTCTTCAGGCTTGGAATCAATCTCTTTTGAAGAAGTTTTCTGCTCTGCCTCATCCTGCCATGAAACAGAAGTCCGTTTTGCTGAGTTACTCCTTGATTTTAAAATAGAGTCTTTTCTAGAGTCAGGTCTGGATTCGTCAGCTACAGCTAACGCCTCCAGTTCAGGTTCTGCGTCCTCTTTACTTTGCTTATCAGGTTCATTCCCGTCATTCTTATCAATCTCAGGTTTTTCTTCTTGCTCTTCCTCTGCCACGGGTGTTTTTGACTTTGATCGCTTTCTTCTTATTCTTTTATCTTTACCAACAGCACCATCCCCACTGGCTAGATCTTCTTCCCTCGCATCAGTCTCTGAACTTTGTACACCTACATTTTCCAACTCTGAAAATTTCTCGTCCACTAAAGTAGTGTCCAATAGGGCATCACTACTTTCATGTGGAGTTATTGCTTTTGCATCTTTTAACGGACTTTCACTCCCGCTTTCTCTTGCTTTCTCCCTGGAAGTACTTCTACTACCTCGTTTATCCTGCTTAGGTAAATCTTTCTCTTCCGATTGACGTGTGCTACTGGACTGTGACTCACTTGGCTTACTGGATCTCCTCGAAGACTTTTTACTTGCTCGGGATGTCTTCTGACTGCTTCGTTCTGGACTACTACTTGGACTACTTGATCGTGGCGACTTTCTCCTCCGTCTCCTCTCTGACTTTCTGTGAGAGGCTGTACTACCACTATCGTCTTTCTCCCTACTCTTTCCCCGTTTACTACTACTACTCGCATTATCGTTATCATCATTCAAACCTAAATCATCCGAGACTTGTACATGCATATCTCTAACTGAAGGACTTGGGTCTGTTTGTACACTGTCGTCCATAATTGGAGTTGACGTTGCTATAAATGGTCCTGTGCTACTGGTTCCTTGCTTACTTGCTCCCACGCGGGAGTATTGGACAATAGATGTATCAAAGGCCTCTGGGGAGATGAAAGAACGGTGTGGATCTTCAGGGGAAGGGTCATGATGGGAGCCTAACTGGCTTTGCATGCTACTTCCAGGGCTCCGATGGCTATCAATAGACCTGCATCGTGGGAATGGGAATAGGGTTCATTATAATATTCCATGCATGCATTAATCATCTAAAACTCATTTAGAACGTGTGTGTGTGCATGTTGTTCGATATAACATTGAACACGCATAAATTCAAAAAATAGGTTAGTTGTACAAATAAATCAATCTAACTTATGACGGCAATTTGTACACCAAACAAGTAAACCCCAAATAATCAAAATATATCAAGTATCTAATAAAGATATCTCATCATCATCATTATCGACAGAAATAGTTATACGCACAATTTCAATCAACCCCAACCTCAATCATATATTCTGAGAAAAGTACACAAATATAACACGACCAACAAATGAGTACAATGCGGAATGTTCTTGTTTTTTGTTATTTGCTGTCTTTCTAAGGCAATTTTAGATGCATGATTGGCAATTTTCATCGTACCTATTCAGTCGTCGTTGTAAGGCAGAGTCATTAAGGGAGTTGGATGGAAGCCCACCATGAAGCTGGAGAAACTTGGCCACAGCACTGTTCCCTTTATGCATGGCAGCATCAAGTGGAGTAATTGGTGCCCCTTTCCCACTTCTCATCAGCATGTTTACATCTGCTGAGTGGTCAATTAGTATCTGAAAATGCATGGATAAAACAAGGTGAAAATAAACTATTCATAAAAAACTGTAGGGAAAACTTTAATAACTATATTTATTTGGTCATCACAGCATTATGCATTTCTAACAATAGCTAGGCAATAACAAGGCCATGTCATCCATAAACATAAATGCGTCGTAAAAAGCCAAGTTTTCGTCCCTATAAAAATCTTACTTGAAACTTTCGTTGCCCTTGTCTCGTTTTTAGTATATATGTAGGAATAAATGCCTGAAGAGAGAAGCCAGCGAAAAACTTTTCTTGCTTTCAAGCAGTAGCAAAGATCACGATAATATGAGTGATTGGTAAAAACACAAATGATATTATATCCTGCTGTCATAACGTTGGCCTTCATAAGAAACTTGAAGGTTTTCATTTCAGAACAGAAACAGAGCTATTCTGCCTTTGGCCATTAACAAAATTAGTTGTTTTCTTGGCTTATAGCCATCTAATATCTATAAATGTGTACATACATTTGTATGTACGGTAACGTTTAATGCTTAAAACTGAATGATCGTACAGGTAAGTCTTCCATAGATTTTTATTACTATGCTGTAACCTACAAAATATATATAGGGACATTTGAAAATATAAAACAGATTCGGTACAACCCAATTCATTTTTGACATTATCGTTGCGTACATATTCACGTGATGATTGAAGTAAGTTGGTGTTGCTGGCAGTCAAGGAACAGACACGTTGATTACTAAACCATATATCTATACCATGTTACATGGATAAGGTTTGAAGTAACTACTGCTTGATGGATCTCTTCACAATATAGGTATGTAACCTTCAAGGCAAATGTTTGGTTCACTAAAAGGGAAGGTAATTTAGGTACGCAGTAATTTTCTTCAAATTCACAAAGAAAGTTATGAATCACTATTATATTGGGCGAAATATAGTGTATGATAATCGCACATTTAGCACCTATTAAAGTATACAATGAAGAAAAGCATACTCAATGAATCTTACACCATTTCATATAGGCATACGTATACGTAGTAATGTCATATAAAACTTTAAGAATGCTGTCATTCATTTTTTGTCACATTTTGCAGATACTCCTACCTTTAAAAATAACGTTTTCTATGTACTGTATGTCAACATCCCTAATACAGTTTTACAAACGGCCATTTTACACCAATGATCATAATCTTTCCAATATTACAATTATGTATATTTTATATATACCATATTCAAATAGGCAAATGAAATATACATAACTTTATCCCTATAATGAAAGGAAATGTATAATAAAGATATATAAAATTATAGTAAACACATAAGGAAGGACGAATACAACCTAAAAGTCCTGGTGCTAAGTATTATTAATTACATGTCATCACTTTGGGGTGCTACTAGTATGAAGGT
>JAHZNG010004251.1:0-18796 GCA_027744375.1 Orchesellides sinensis | reverse complement strand
CGGTCGACTAATCATTGCGGATTCCATGCCTGGGACTACACTCATTGGATTCGGTTCTCCACCACGTTCCAGCAGAAGCACATTAAAATGTTTTGACAACCTGTTGGCAACAACGGATCCCGCAGACCCTGCCCCAACTGTTCGACAAGAAAAAATGATCATAGAATCTTACACGTTTGCACTGATTGGCTGTAACCCAATAAAATATCAACTCACCAACAATGAAATCATATTCAAGATCCGGTGGTTGATTCGCACTCGCTTGTTTTGTCAGAATGTAATTGTTGTATTCTGAGCTTTTATCCGTGTAGAAGAAGAGTGTGAGGAGCATTGGAGCTACATTCATGACACCCAGGTAAATCGGTGCAAACCATCCTATAAAATTTTGTAGGCCTAAGCCCACCGCCAACTTTATCACAACCGTGTCCATATTACTTAATTACAAATTCACCAATTATACACTAAAACAGCTTGTAATTTTCACGAGGAACGAAAACACAAAGACGCCTTTCAAAAATCATAGATCCTTCTCAGGCCAAATCGTTTATGAGGCAATGACTCGAAGATAATTTATGATTATTGAAGGTGAGAATTTGGTATTATTGTGTAAGCCAGAAACTATAAAATTGTTATGAAATAGCCAGAAATGCCAAAAAAGAAAATGTTTTATAGTTTGTTCAAGCCACGGCACATATAGCTTCCTTCCTTGAATGATGATCGCCTTTGTTTGAATGTGTTATAAAAAGGGATTTTGAAAGAGAAATTTTTGATTTGGTTTTAGCATTCCGTATTACCTTTTTACACTCATACGTGTAATAGCAACTAGATGAGTATGCTTTAGAACAATACACGAAAATCTCTGCTGAAGAGAGAAGCAGATCGCTGTGATTAATTCAATCCGCCATGTGTAGCCAGCCACCACTGTTTGACCACCTTCACCTTTGCAAGTACGAACGCATACTTAAAGCTGAGATTGAGATTTATTTGTAATTTTGTATTGATGATTATTGACGCTGCGCTGTAAGCGAGAGTTAATAAGGTTTTACTCCTCAGAAACCACTTCACGCTACAAAAGAACTTCTCCTTTTGAATTACTCAAGCGAAGTGACGAACTGTAATGAATGAATGACTGAAAAGAAGGGGATGTAAAATGCAATTGAAAACTGCGTAATTTATATAATTGTACAAAACTTGTACGTGACCTCTGCCCTGTACGTGGCTGACTTGTATAAAATTTTAGTTTCTGATGAGATTTAGATAGTTTTACAAGAATTTTACTAGACTAAAGTTTAATCATTGTTAAAAAGTTAGTCAGTCAATCATCAAGTTTCGAAAAAGACTGATGTAAAGATAACAACTGAATGCAGTCTTATATAACTTTTGGATAACGAGTTATGCGTACAAAAAAAATGTTAAGAATGAGACGAGCTTGGATCTAAAAGTACAGAGTTCATTGTTGTGTGAATATTGAATACATGTTATCTTTTAACCACGAATAAATAAAGGTCTCTAATGAGATTATAAAATGTATGTATATTGTTTAATTACCAAGTGATGCTATCGATTACATTTACATAATAACAGAACAATTGGTGTTGAACTGATCTTTGATCGTAATTTTACAATCACATTTTTTGGTGTGTGAATATGTATGCTAGGCATTTTATTCTTTTGTTAGCGGTTAGTATTAAAATATATTAGATAATATAGTTAGCTTGTAGCTTGTTTCTAAACTTGTAATTTGTAATTAGTACTATTTTAGTGTAGCTTATTAAAAATGAAAATGCTTAGAAAAAATTTGGACTGTTGTCTTCAATACAACCCTTATATACTCGTAAAGGTTCAGTTGGAGAGCTGATGTTCAACAACTACTGCATGCGTTTTGATATTTACTTAACTTTTCTACTGACACACTTGGCGAATTTTGGTTTGTCATGTTTTTTACAGTTTAATTATCAACTTAAATTGATATGGCGAATCAATCAATTGATTTAATTACTGATGTAAGTTAACTAGAACAAAAAAGTAAAATGGTAGACGAGACGATGACGATGTTTTTTCCAGTTGCATTCGAGTAAGCTAAGGAGTACTAAACAATCAAAAGTTCAACATTTTCTGAAGTTAATGTATTTTAGCATCAATCAACACAGGATTTCCTAGATGCAACCCATTAACTCTACCAAGTCTACCATGTTATTTACAGTTTGAAAAAATTGTGATCCATTTTTAAACGAGTAATTAACAGGTTGAATAGATTTTGCTTTTAAGGAATATTATGTTTACAGCCTTACATTTAGTCATGACTAATTCATACACAAATAATACGTGCGACGTAATAAGCATATTATGTTCGTGCAACATAAATGTAATTTAATGTTTGTTAACACTGCCAAAAATTGCAAATGGTCATAAATGCGTTTAGATTTTAGGTTTAAGATGCTTGGTTTGGGTTTACATTGCACATTGAGGTGTGTATTATCAAAATGTAAATCGTTTTTGTTAAATATTAATTTGTTTAAGATTTTAGACATCTCTTCAAATAAAAGTAGGTGCCAGCTGCATTAGACTTTTACATAATTACAATTGCTTACGAAGTATGTTTAGTGTTTTATGACTACTAGTTTATGTTGGAAGATATAAACAACATAAGGAAGGAACAAAGTATTATGTATCTTCAGATCTTGCAACTTCCGTACAAGAATTTGCGATCACATATTTTACATCTACCAGCATGCACACACTGTTGGCGTAGAGAAACATGTGACCACTCCCAAACCGACACACCTTTTGTACTACATTTAATTGGGTGATCAGTAATTGCATGCCTAAAACTTCATTATTAAAACCGGGCCTTTTTACTTGTTTTTTTAACGTAAAACCATATTCACAAACTTGATTTAGTTTTATAATAGTTATAATTACTATTAAAAATGATAACACTATTTTGAACAGATAAAATGCATATACCTATATCTATGCTGTAAATAAATAACCTTTAAGTTCCAACATGAACTTGCATCTTCCTCTCCAATTTTAGTTTGCTTAACCATTCTTCCTTCCTGAATCGTAAACTTAAATTGTGCTATTTCAAACGCAACGCAACATTCATATGTATGTTAACCACATTCTGCATCCTTAAAACAGTCGACACTCCTAATATCCCTTGGAAGCGTCTTATTGTTAATTTTAACAACGCTTCGGCTTCCGCTACCCAATTAAATTAAGACTATGAGACAAGACTATAAGACTATTTAATGCTACATACCCTGGAAATCAACAATTTGATCCTGATCGATCCAACAAAATAATATGAACATAGAAGTATGAATTCCAATATACCTGTTTGCAATGTTACTGCCTTCATGCAAACTCGATCAAACAAATAATATTGGATATGGCATCTGACAATAATTATCAATAAAAGATTACCACGTTCCACCTGTCCTAGTGACTTCAAAAATAATTTTTGCTTTAAAAAAATGCCCCATAGACTAAACCGAAGCCGTGGTTACTTTTCGCCCATTTATATAATTTGCTCTTTTATAAAATCAGATTACTTGAAAATATAAACAGGACAACATACCTGCACACAAGTTTATAAGCTTATCGTACTTTTCTACAGTGCACATCTTTTTAATTATGATAACCTTTGCAATTATTCTTAAACTTCGAACCAAAACCAAAGAAATCTATATCTAACACTCCTGTATACCTTATGATAGTGATCCAGCAACGGCGTAAAAATGGACAGCAGTAACCTACCCCCACCGAATCATGGGTATTTAATCTTATCATAAATTCTAATCTGGCACCCACTTAAATGTTTATGAAAGTTTCTTCTTTGTTATAAAGTGGACCAATCGGCGACGTTTGGTTTCGAGGTCTCCCACGCCCTGATCATTTGTTGACTGCTCTCAAGGAAGACTTTTACATTTTGGTAGTTGGCTGTATGATGAAGTATATTCGACTGGAAAAGGAAGATGAAAATGGTCTCTCTTACAAAGCAAGAATTGTCAAAGTTTTTAATCATGGCGTGGATGGCATAGCTGCCATTTCTGGAAGTCAGTTTCGTGATGTGTACGCCTTGGCGGAGAAACGACTGCGTCCAAGAATATTTATTTTTCAGATTCACAAAACAGATCGTGGAGAGCTGGAGCCTCATTATATGCATTCACTCAAACGTATTAACTTAAATATAACAATGTATTTGCAGATTAAATGAGGCTAACCCAAACATGTTTAATTATGATTTACTCTTCATCAGACGTTCATTCTTGGGACATCAGGTCAATGCAATTCATTTCAAAAGAATTGTTTGTCATTCTTACTGGCATTCCAACATTCAATGTGGTGCTCTTTCGGTGGAACACCAATGAAGAGATAATGAGTAGCATGTCCACAGGACCCAATTTATTCTCCAAGTTGCTAGTGAGGTAAATGTTGGTCTAAAAATACAGTAATACTCGGCAACTTAGCCTAAGGTCTTAAGTTTTTATCACATTTTTACAGCCCACTGAACCCATGTCATTGGATTGAACACGGCGAGGATTACATGTATGTCTACGAAATGGCATCTTTAAATAGGACAGATGTTGTGCGAACAAGCGTTAATTTACCTAGTCGTAAGGTGATGTTCGACCATGCGGATCCTTTAATGGGCAGGCGTCTAGCAATTAAGATTGTGTCTGCTTGTTGGACGAATAAAGATGAATTTTTTGTTTTAGATGAGCAGTATTGTATTCACAAGGTGTGTCTGCATATGTATGTAAATCTGTAGTGATCTTTAGTCATGTTAGCTCGAGAGGTCTCTTTATGCAATGAACAAGTTAAATATTTTTAATATGTAGTACGTTCCAAGTCTTAAAGTTCTCCAATGGACCTGCTCCCTTGGAGAGACTTTCTTGGGTTGTGATGTCACACAAATTGTACCTTACGCAGAGGGTCTTGCAGCAATCACAAAAGATGGATGGTTTCTTGTGAGTAAATGCTCTTATTATGTTTTAATATTGAACATATTTGTGGCGACTTAGTTTTAAATTACACAAGCGATACTCTTTACAGAATTATGGTGAAATACAAGCTGGTAGTACCTTGGAAGTCACTACTGCCTTCAAGTTATCCTCGCGTGTATTACGGTACATTCAGTTCCCTGAGATTCCAGAGACGTTCTTTGCAATTACAGAAAGTGTACGCGGAGACCTAATATTTATTGAAAATAAACTTAAAACAATCAGTTTTGAAATATTATTTCTATTGCAGAAAGGGGCTATAGAAGGCGTCTCAAGTGGCTTGCTTCGGGATCCATTTTCTATTCCCGATATTATGTTCTCAAACATTCTTAGTTGCTGCTTCATTGAACCACAATCCGATTACATGGCTATTGTTACCAATTTCGGAAAAGTAGTCATTCTTGAGTGCAACACAGGAGAGCCGGTTAGTTACCTAGTAAAAAAAATACTTTACTCCGTAACCGATTACTTTAGAATTGAGGCAGAGACTTTGTCGTCATTTTAGATTGCTAAATGGAAGCTTCCATTTAAAGTCGTTGGAGTAGCTTCCCATCCAGTGCTTCCATTCATGTTTTGTGGAACAACGTATGGCTGCGTTAATGTATTAGATATAAGGAACCTCAAAGATCCGAAACTAATAAATCGAAGATTTTTTACTAGAGAACCTAATTGCTGTAAATATTCAGCTTACGATATTCCATTTTAATTCCACATACCAAAATATTAATTTTTTCTGAATTAATTTCGTAACTTTAAATCTTCGCAGCTATTGAAAAATTTGGCTTCGTATCTCAAGGAAGATATGTTGTGTCAGCGGATACCGTGAACAATCGAGTGTTTGTTCAGTATGGATACCCATTTATGAGCTTTGACTTTATCGACACTGCCAGAGTTCCAGTAAGACACTTTGATTCTTGCACATTTTAATTCAGTAACAAACTTACCTGTGGTTTATTATTATAGGCCCGCATTTCTCATATCTGCGTTCCCGGCTGTGGAAAAGACGACAATAAATTCCAAATATTTATGAGTGGAAAGAGTAAATCTGATGAAGGTGTTATTGCATTTGTGATCAACTTCAGTTTGCGAAATGACCGTATAATGGTTATCGCGTCACAAATCGTAGACCAGCCTGTGACAGCGTTGTGCCTGACACCAATGAGAAAGTATTCATATGGCTTTTACCCTCTAAAGAAAGGGCTTGGAGTTGTACCATTTTGTGATGATGTATGTATGATAATATTTTTGTAGTTAGTATTTTAAATGCAAGTAATTCATGAATACTAACTTTATTTTATCATTTTTTTGTATCAGAACCAATGGTTAAATCTCCAAGAGCCAGAACATTTTGTGGATGCGCATTTTAAACACGACGTTTCTTTCATGGCTTTCAATGGCGATAAACTGTACACATTTGGTGAAGATGGCATGATCCAGGTCCACGAAGCTCCTGTAATTCCTAAAAAGAAGACGCAGCTGCCAATGGTACTGAAGACGCTGGCTCATGCTCAAACACACTGTTATAGTTATCGTGGCATCAAAGAAGGCATTGTGAGCCTGGATGGCTCCCAAGTTATTGCGATTGGCCATGATGGAACATTCTGTCGTGTTAGATTTTTGTAAGTGGAGTAAAGTTTAGAGTTTTTTACTGTACTAGGAACCATTTATGGAATGTTTATTATAATTAAAGATTTCTAAATAATCTGAAATTTTGATTTGGCAGCCCAAAACCAAAAGAGCCCGACTGGCAAGTTCTTGGGTACGAGCGTTCAAAACTAATTGACTACCAGGTTGGAACATACTTAATTGACCAAGAATTCTACAAAGCTGGTGACGAGTTTGTCGACAGGATTGCAGACATAAAAATTCGAATCGACGAGCAAGATCCCATAAACTTTTACGATCCTGGAGAAGAAACCTCAGATGAGGAAGAAGAACCGAATCCTGAATTGCCTAAGCCTGAAAAAACTGGGGAAAAGCTGAGGTACGGACCGAAAAAGTCATTTAAGGGATCAACTAGGAAAAAAATAAAAGTAAAATTTGGCCAGAACGACAGCAGCAAGTCAACGTCTAGCTCAGATCAGTCAAAAAAGCAAATAAAACTTAGACAAAGTCTTGTCAACAGTATTAACGAAGCTGTGCAAAAGGAAATTGGAGATCCAAACGTAGAAGCAGGCCAAACAAGCGGTGGGGAATCCACCAGAGCTGATGACATATCATCATTGAGAGACATTACTCATGAAATGGATGCTAAATCTGAGAAATCAGACGGGCCTTCCTTGGTTTCCGAGCCTAAAAAGGTAGACATTCCTGAAATAGTTGCTGACGACGCTTCGACGTCCACCGCACCTCCAACAGCAGAACCGAATCAAGATTCCTTTTCTGAAAATACGGACGTGAAGCGTGCAGAGGATGAAGGACTGAATAAGGATGAACCACGCGGCCCAAACGCCGACCCAAAAACAGCCCAAGAGGCCGTGCCACCCTCTTCAGAACTCGAGTCTGTCAGGACAAGAGCGGATGAGGATCAATCTCCAACAACGGGCTCAGACAATAAAGAAGGAGATTCTAATGCGAGCATTACTGGACTAAAAAAGGATTCATCGGACTCAGCAGAACACCCTAAGCCTGCTGTAACTGAGGTACTCTTGCATCCCCAGGCAATGAAGGATGCGAAAAGTTCTGCTGAAGTTGGTTCAATGCCAAATCCGAATTTGCTTTCACCAGCAGGTGTGGACGTGCTTGGGTCTTATGATGATAACGCTTCAATGAAGCAGTCAATGAAATCTGGAGCTTCAACTGCTGCTCAAATGCTCATGTCAAAAGTTAAAGAAAAATCTAAACCTCAACATGAACAAAAACCTGGTGCTCCAGACGAACCATCTACTGCCACCGCTAAACTTCCGGAAAATAAAGCCACAACCGCTGCACTCAAAAGTGGTGCTCCCACTAGCATGGCCCTCAAAGGTGTTTTGACTGGAAGCCCCGGTGGAACCAGAACCGGAAGTTGTTGCAGAGCCAGTTGTAGAAGAGGTGGTTGAAGAGCCTGCGGTGGAAGAAGTCATTGAAGAGGAGGTTACAACAAAGAAAGGACTTAAAATGAAGGGGTTTGGAGAAATGAAGAAAGCTGCAAAAGTGTTAGGCATGCTGTTTGGCAAAAAGAAAGAGTTAAAAAGTGACGACAGCAAAGAGAGGAGAAAGAGTAGTAAAAAGAAAATTAAAAAGTTTCAAGGTGGTCAAGCAGGTAAAATGTTGGCTGCTGCTCAGTCAACTACGTCGACAAAGATTAAAGCACCTCCGTCAAGAACTGCAAGGAATAGGATGGGGCAAGCCAAATTAGTTAAGCAGATCTTGGATGACGAGAATTTGGCTGATCCTTTAGGAAAATTGAAAAAGAAAAAGGGGAAGAAGTCAGTGATGGCAAGGAAAACCATGCATATTCCTGGTTTGGAACCGGACGTATTTAAAAAGAATAGGAAGCAAAAACAAGAAACTGAGCAGTCGGAAGCTAGCAAGGCTCTCATGATGGAAGCGGAAATAACAAAGAACTTGGAAATATCCATTTTGCATGATCCAGCTATTTATTTGTTGCCAGAGAAGGAGACTGCGCCTTATTCGGGTCAGGATGTCGATGAGGTTCTTACTGTCCATCACGGTAATAATTATTTTAAAGGAAAATGCCGATAGAGTTAAGCTCAATATATTAAAAACGCTTTAAAGTTAATTACTACAATTATAACTGACTATTTCCAGCCGTCAGACGGAAGGAATACACTGAACCAGAGTTTTTTACCCAGTTTGAGAAAACGTTGTTGTACCGTCAGCACATCCCGAAAGCTCAGGCTCTTCGTCATGAATTTGAGCACTTCACTGAATTGGTAAAATGAGGCAGTTATTTAAGTTGCAATTACGATAGGCCGTTCTATGTAGATTCGATGAATGGTCGGTGTTGGGTTATAATATATCTTTTTGAAAATAGATGGATGAGCTTATGATGTTTAACAAGCAAAGAGAGTTAGGACACCAGGTAGAAATGAAAGAGTTTAACTTTGACGAGGATCGTGAGCCACGGCTTCAAGAGAGAGCTCAAAAGATGAAGAAAATTGCAAATATTCAAATGGTTGTCCGGAACAAATTGCGACATGCTAAGATTAATGCAATGAAACAGTTACTTTGGGACCAATTTGAAACAAAAGGAATGACCTTAATGGTAATTCAGGTTTAAACCTGTATTAACAGATAATTAATGTTATTGAATAATGTCAAATATATAAAGCTTAACACTCGATTTGATTTTCCAAGGGTTTCCGCAAAAGGTTAGAAGTTAGCAATTACCCTTTACCTCCAGAGAGCGACTTTTATGAAGGTGCCGTAAGAGAAGCCATTAGTTGGCGTCGACTTGAGTTACGGCTTGAGCTAGAAGAGGAGGAGACACTTAAGGAAGGAAATGAGCATGCCCTTAGGGTTCTCCATCATGAAATGCAATACGTGACTCCCGCGAGGAAACGCCAATACATGAAGTACTTTGTTATGAATGTTCTCAAACAAATGTGCATTTCATAAAAATTTATTAAAATTTTAATTTATATAAATCTACAAAGGAGCATTATGAATATTGATCCAAACGCCCGTTTTGAAGACTACGAAGCTAGCGACTCTGAGCAGTCGGACGAAGAGTTTTTTGCAAAAGTTTTTGAAGAATTGGGTATTGAGATACCACAAGATAGAGACGCTCTTAGATCTGGAACAACAGTTAGCGCTATTGAAGGGCTTGCTGATGGTAAAACTAGCTCAAAGGCAGTGAAAGCAATGACTGGGGCAGCGAGCGCTTCGAAGGCTGCTTCAAAGTTTTTGAAGAAGAAGACTGAAACTGCTAAAAAACCTAAACAAGATTTTAAAATGTTACTCCAGAAAACAGATAGTTCTGGTGAGCCGTACGTTGAGAAGCTGAAAAAGTGGTTGTTGCAGGAAGAGTCTGAAGAGCCACTTCGCCCGATAACCGCGGATTCTTCAATGGTCAGCACGGAAGCTTCAACTAGAATCCAGTCAAGAAGAGATTTCATGATGAATATCAAACCGTCTAAGAATTACCTTCACCCCAAAGGAATATTTGGTCCTAAGGGTGCTGCTAGTAATGCGGTGGGATATACTGAGGTTGAAACGCTGATGGAACCGCATAGGGCAGTTAGTGCAGGCGGGGACAAAGCAAGAGATTTAGATGGACAAAGTGAGAGTAGGGTGAAGCATGTAGATTATGCTTTGTCTGAAGTCAAACCGTCAAGGTTAAGAGCGGTTATCAAGCAAAGAAAGAAAATGAAGTTTACGCGAACTTACGATGTTCTTTTTGAGGAGGAGGAAGATGTGAGTGGACCAGAGGATGAGGCTGTGATTGATGCTCAACGACAAAAGTTTGAGAGTTGGGATGACGAGTACAAGGAGAGGTTCGATTCGATTAACAATATATTCTATGGAAGTTGCCTGGCAGATCTGACTGACATGTATCAGTTTAAGCCAGCAATATACAGATACACTCAGTTTGAATTGCAAAGTCGACATGAGCTTTGGAGGCACCATTATATTACAATGGTAAAGATATTTATTCAAGTTGATATAATAGTAAAATATAAGTTTCATACCGAAAAGCGGTTTATAATTATTGTCTATGTTTTATTACATTTTGGTCACAGGCGGGCATTTACCAAATGAAAAAGTTTTTTAATCGTCAGTTTGAACTGTTGAGGAATGCAAAGGGATACAATCTCCGTAAAATGGCGGATAGGAATGAGAGGATCAGGGAGATATACTATTACCTCAAGGTTGATTTAGACATTCTTGATGAGAAATGGAAGCTTCAGGAAGACCCATCACAGATATTTACTGTCACAAAAGACGAGGTTCTTTTTTATGTTTTATAAAAATAGATTTAAATCTGAATTGTATTAAAAATTCTAAGTTTCATTATTTTGAGCATTTGATAGGTTCCTGTTGAGAAATATTTGACAGTAGAGCAAAGGCGATTGGAAGAAATTCGCCGACTGGAAGATTTAGCTAGGAGACGAACGCGGATGGCAGAGTTTCGAAAGAAAGCCTTGTATGCTATGATGGACAACAGGTTGGAAGTAAAGCGAGAGGAGATCTTGATCAATGATATTCCCAAGCCACCATTTATGCTAGAAAAAGACCCGCTAGAATTTTCTCTGGAGGAGTATCTTCAGTCATTACAGTATGCTGAAGCTGTGGAAGCATTGGAAATAGCAAGGGTTGAGCTGATAAAGGAGTTGGAAGAGGAGTTGGGTCGATTGTACCGTGCCAATGCTGTAAGCTAATACTTTGTTAAATTACGTTTCATTAGATTGGTATAGGTTATATTTTTAAAAATGTAAAGTTTATGATCATGTTATATTTAGATGGATATTAACACAATAGACTTGAGAGTCATGGAGCTTAGTCTGATGAAGTACCAATTCCATCAAAATTTCCTAATGGAGGAAACAAGAATTTTACGTGCGGTTAGACAACTTCGGATGATGGAAGAACTGGACAGGGAGCAGAGGCGAATTGTGTATGCAACGTCTTTTTATAACGTTTATTTTGTACTTATAATATTTCAGATTTATTTTGTAATTGTGAAAACGCTTTTTTAGACGTATCGTCCAGGAGCTCAAGTCCTCCATGAAAGGTTCCCAAAATATGGCTTCGCAGTTGGAGCATAAGAAAATTGTTTGCGAAGAAGATATAGCAAAGTTTGCTGAGCAAGAAAAGGATCTTGAAAGGAATTTTAGGAGAGATTTAGGAGATGTTGGACCATACTTTGAGTTTTTCTACAAATCATACAAGTAAATATTTTATACACATAACGCAGAACGATTAGCGTTTTGGTAGCTCGATTGAGAAGCATATTTTACATTCTGAATAGGAAAAAGCCAAAACTTAGTTTGAAGGGTCTGAGCAAAGCTGACACTTATGAAACAATGGTCCGAGCATTGCGTGCTGACAACATTCGAACATTTGCTCGAGAAAATGGAGAAGTTGCTAGACTCGTGGTGATGGCCATTTACGACTTGGAAGATCCAATGCTCATGCCTAAAGATTGTCCTCGCAGTTACTGGGACAAATTCAATCGAGTAAGAAGAGAAAGGTTGATTTGCGAGTATCAAACTAAAGCTCTCATGGCAGAAATTGAGAGAGTCACTAACGCCATAAATGAGTACAACCGGAAGGAAGCTGAAGGGACTGCGGCTATTGCAGCGGTGCTCGCAGTGGTGGCCCATAAAAACGACATGAAGACTTATTTTGTGGCTAATACAGAGTTTCAGATGGTTTTGGGCAAGGGTCAGTGTGAAATTGACTGTTGGGATTTCAATGCGCATTGTAACGCTACAATTATCTTGATTGACAATGTGGAGAAGCTTAATCAACGAATTTATGTAAACTTACATATATTTATAAAAATAATTGACAGTATTTAGAGTTTGAGTAGCTACATGCTTTAACTTTTATGTATGTAGGATGCTTCCGACAAGTTGATCAAAGAAATGTCCAAGACGGCAGGTGTCCATCGGGATATAAAGGAAATTGAATGGAGATTCTTGGTGGTGGAAATGGCTACAAAAGACTTGAAAAAAGTTCAACATGATGTTACATGCTTCAAGGTTTGCTGTTTTACTAAAATTATGCGCTTCGTTAATCAAAATGTTTTAAAGAATAATTTCTCCAATTTCCTAAACACAGCCAACCAAGAAATTGCTGGAGGTATTACGCAAAGGAATCAATCTCGATTCAATGCACACTGATAGACTTGTTCTGGTGGAATACCTGAAAGCAACGTATATCAAGGTTAGTTTTTTTATGTGGAACTGCAGAAAAATCTCATACATTAACTTGCAGTTATCATTGGTCCTGTCCTTGAATTCCAGTACCAGAAAATATTCCTTCGCACCAAATCCAAGCTGCTTCACTTTTATCAACGCCAAACTAAGAGGAGGCATGATGGTAATGACCAATACCGAGGAAATATTTTTGACCAAACAGAGTCTCTTGTTGCCAGTCAAGTGACTAAAGTCTCTCCTGAGTTGCAGGCACTGAACAACAACGATCTTGAGAAACGGTACGATTAAGCGTCAATAAATATCATTGTCAAGTTGCGATTGTACAATTCATACCAAAGATCCCTTACTTCCATTCCCATGAAAGTTCTGTAATAGTATGTGATTTTAATTTTTTAGAACTGTCTTGCTTATGCTTCGAGGCTACCTTAATCGGAAAATCATTCGACTTTGCAATGAAGTAGAAAGACTGGAAGAAGAACTGGAAAAGCAGTACCAGCGAACATATCCTGTGCTATAAGCCTATATATATTTTAGTATAATTTTGATGTTTGAAAGTACAAACCTGTTTTAATAATTTACCTAACAATATCATCAATGTTTCTATAATGAGCGAATTATTACATTACGATTTCTATACTGACCTGTATTTTATAACTACACATTGACTGTACCACAATAAATGTTTGTTTCAAGTTTCTAAGCTATTGACTATATCCGAGTTGCAGCATACATAAGCTTTTGTTAAAAGATCAGACAGGTCAGTTCTTTCCACTTTTAATTTGATGGTAATGGCACCTATGTATGTTTCAGGTACCTGCATACATCGATCCAGAACAATATGAAAAAAACTTATTGTAAATCTGCGGGCTTTTACTTTCTAATTTTGAAAGGTGTAACGAAAAGAACAAAATCAAGTCTGTAATTTTCTGTATTTTTTCTTACTTTGTTATACAATCAGCTATTCTAATTCTATACAAGTTCATAATTCATACCTGCATAATGCACAAATGCAACTAGAAGTGGATTTTATAAAATGGGAAGTTGAGAATGACTCACTTGTACCGGGTATGATCATCTTATTTTGAAACACAGTTTTCTTTCGTTCATTAGGTTAAGTATAATAAGGTAGGGGTATTATTTCCAGTAGTATGAGCTATTAAATAGCAAACTCTTTTCCAGGTATGTGTTAGGTTTTATACAATCCATGCAAAGATTCTTGAAGTCTTGATTACAAATAGTCTTTTGATAAAATCGCGTTTAAAGTCTTAATATCCGGAATTTCCAAAACTCATGATTTGCCCAGCAAAATAAGTTATATTTCAAACAACCTTTCTATACGACATTAGGCGAAACAGGTACTTGCAAAGGCTACCTGTACACAAAAAATAGCACACATTATAGCAATTATTAATCAAGCTGAGTACTCGTACATACCTTAACCTACCCTATATTTTCAACGTATATGGTAAACTAATTTTATAGTTAGACAAAGAAAATTTAGAACAAGTATTTTTTGATGCTCTCACATTGACATACATGTAATGAAGATTGTTTTATAGCATTATCAAATGATTTCTGAACATGGTTCTTTAAACAAAAATTATATAAGATTCTTGATTTCTATCCCAAATTCTCCAGCAATCCCGTATATAAGCATCTGAAAATTCCAGCCTTCAGTATCAGTTGTAAAATTGAACACAATGCAATCCTAGAACTTAGGTTTTGTGCAAAAGCCCGTTTCTCTTACTTTTGTTTTAGAAAGTGACAATGAAAGTTATCTCAACTATTCTGGTCTTCGTGACCTTATCATCTTTAGGAAACGGTCAATACTTTGCTGACGAAGGCTATCCACATGAATCTGCTGATTTCCACGAGATTGAAGCTGTTCAACCTTATCGTTTCCACCCTGGGTTTCGACCATTGCCTCTTCATCACCGTGACCAAGAAATATTTGAGCTTAGCCAAGGTTCATATCACGGCGATGACTTACATCCTGAAGCTCGTGCAGTTCTGATGGAAGATGAAGAAGAGAATGAAGATAAAGGTGTGGAAACGGACGACTTTGAAAACCCTGCAGGCAAGCCAACCCTTAGACTTATTCCTATCCATCCTGAAAAGAAACCAGACTCGAGATCAGCAGACCAAACGGTTCGAATTACACCCATCAAGCGACCAACTCCACGAAAGCCACCAAAACTCATTAGAAAGCAAGAAAAGAATGAGGAATCTGAAACGGATTCTGAAACAATGCAACACTCCAAAGAAGCTGAAAATGCTGAAAAAGAGTAAGCTGCTTTAACAAAATAAACTTAGAATATTATACGTTTTATTACAAGCGCATCTTGTGTTAGGTTAAGTATAGTATTCCTATATATTATGTTATCCCAATTCCCATTCTAAACAAACCTTATTGTAAAGTTAACTTGAATATTATGCGTACTGAATTATGTTGATAATGTTTATAATGAAATAAAAAATGTGTTGATTACACAAAATAAAAAGAACAATTTCCAAACAGTTTTAAGTCTTTCTACATAGCAGATTTGCAACTAATGCTCAAATTTATCCGTTTTTTTTGGTCTGTAAAAAATCAAGTATAATTTCATTGTCCAAGTTCCCAGGATAGTAGTAGTCTGTGAAGGTTTTTTACATTTTCTTGTGCCAAAACCAGTTTAAACTTAAGGAATCGGACAACAATTACTTAAAGCTTGAAATATACTTGCATATGTACATATTTACCTAGTGACATACTGAATGGACTCCACAGCTGAGGTGACCGTTTCAATGCGGTCAAATCCCACAATACATACAAATATACATAATTCATACGATTCTGACCTTAAATCTTTTTTTTTTTTGTCTCTGCCCTATAATTTTAGAGACTAGCAATAATTTATTGCTTTGTAAAAATGGTACATTTTTGGATGAGATATTCCACTAGAATGAATTCCTATGAACCTATACATGACTATATTGAGAGGAATGAATTTTAATTGGAATTTGTGAAGGTAAGGTACATAGTCTTACAAAACAAAATAAACCTGTAAACGTATGCCTAAGCTCCGCCAAATTGACAGAATTTTAGAGATAAAGTACATATATACGTCTTAGTTCTCATACAGGCAAAAAACAATTTTCTTGTTGTATTTAAAAATAATTATTATTGTAAAAACTAGTTTTAACCACCACAATGGATTTTCTCAAGACTAAATCACAAATTATAACAGAATATTATCGTAAGTTGTGTGTATTTCAAAACATCCATTTCCAACTTCCATCAAAAAGTGTTTTGATCTACATGCTTACTTTACGCGTTGTACCGTAACCGTGAAATGCAAATCGTGTTTACAGTTAAAAGTATAAAAGCAAGATGAATTTATGTATTTTCCTCGTTTCTTCCCTGAAGCTTACTAATTGAAGTTAGAAACGGCCAGAAATTCAAAACATCTTTTGCCATGAGAATCGTCTCCTCCATTGCATTGGTCATTGTGACCATTTTTGCACTGGGGAGTTGTGATCAGCGTTACTTTTACGAGCCTGCAGACGTTCATCCTGCCTAGGAACCTCTGTCTGGACCAGAAGTTGTGGAGCTTGAAGATTTTGAACCTGAGGATCTCCCAGTTCTTGCAGAGACAGTCGCAACAGCAGGAAAATCTGAACCCGGGAATCTATCACCTCCACCCAAGCAATTTTCAATCAGGCCAGTAAAGACACCAAAGCCTATTAAATTTAAACCATTATAGCTGAAGGAGAAGACGGAAGATAAGATAACCGACTAACCGACAGTCTTACTTAAAATATTCTGCCAGGCGACTCCTTACGTAACATGTCCATAATAAATGTACCTATTCACATTCTTATACCGCTCACCTGAAAATGGTGAACTAACTCTAAACGAATTTCTGTTGTTATATATCTCGTTTTTATAATAAAGTAATAAATGTTTTCCTTCTGATAAATTAAAAGCCCTATTTTGTTCTTAATTAGGATAGTTTTGGTTAAAAATACGCGTTTTCTTTGTTTAAAAAAAATTGGCTGAATGAAGGATAACCGGACTACGGATGCGGATGCTTTATGACTAACCATTTCCGTTTACCCTACCTTTGAAATTGTAAATCATACTTAAGCGATATAATCTTTCAAATCCCACACTTCAGTGCTCGCAAAGTATTAACATTTCACTGGGCTACCAACAAGATGAAATCGGGCAACATAAAATAATAGTACTTCCACCCACAACAGTCAAAACTACATATTGGTAATTACTGGAGATGAGAAGCATTTATATTCGACTGTAACTGGTTATTATATTTTGGAAATACCGGAGAAGTTTGAATGCATTATGAAAATATATAAAGATAAAAACCTACAAAACACACTAGGGTAGGGATGTTAAATGTATCTTTTAAAACATCATTGCATACAGCACCACTATGTACATAAAATAATCGTCTTCCTAAAAAGCTCCGGAGAATTTGCCAAAAAAAAGTTCTCATGTTATAAACATGTACCTTTATCAGAGCTGATCGGACACATGATAAAGAAGGAAAAACAATTCTTTGGTTGGATGGACGACTTTATAATTGGAGCAGCATGTGACGCAAATCCAGATAAGCTTGTTTTTTATTGTAGAAATTTAAACTACAGACTTTTATTCATATAAGGTGGTTTGATGGTGGAAGCTGTTTCATTTGCCCTGTGGCTTTTACGACAAGATCTTCCTTCCTCTCTTTTGGATTTTTTATAACAAGCAGAGATTCAGAAAAATGAGGATTTTAAATAAAATTTCATTCTGTAGACATGCAGTATTCGTTTTGGTGTGTGGTTATTTAACCAGCGTCTGTGATTGCCAGGGAAGATTCAATGGGGAATTTGGCTTCAGAGATTACAGCCAAGAAGACTACAGTCCTTACAGAAATGAATACAATGTGTATTATCAGCAACAGCGTCCCTCTGAATCATACAGAAATTTTCGATACTATCCCGGTCCAAAGACAATATCCAATTTACGGCCATTGCCAGTCGCCCGGTCAAAGCCGGACGTAGTAGTTTTTGAAAACAGAGATGTAGAAGCCCGACCCATGATGACGTTTGAGAATCCACTGAAGGAAATATCGGAACCGATCAAAGCACAAGCAAGGGATGCCATGAAGCAAATGGAGGAAGCTGGTGAAGAAATGAAGGACATGCCCGAGAAGGTAGTAGAAGAAATGGCGAAACAAATGGAGGATATAGTTGAAGAAGCTGGAGAAAATGATTCAGCGCCATTTGCTCCCATCAAATCCAAAAAGAGATCAGAATTACAAGGAGAAGAGGAAGAAGACGAGGAAAATAGTGATTCAAAAGTGGAGGAATCAGATAAAAAGTCAAAGTTGAAACCAATCAAGACACAAAGAGACTGGTCCATGGTCACAGACGAAACAAGTGAAGTCCGTGATGACGATGAGGGTGAGAGGCCAAAACCAGAAAAGATGATAATGGCATCTCCTGAATTCGTAGATGTTCAGTATCAACCAACTTTGTACGATTTTTACAGTGGTGATTGAAGCCACGACTAAAATAAGTAATTTATAGTTAGAATCTCCCTGAAATGAAACTATTCAAAGTTGTACCAATTTACCAGCATTTACAAGTAAATTGAACTGACCGTCCTTAAGTATCGTATAGGTACGTATATTGTATAGTATAAATGGGAGATCAGCATTTTTTGTATAAAAAGCCGGTGGGAAAACACTGGATACAAAGTTTGGCGTTTCTATATATCGAGCATTCTATGTAAGATGTTCATTCATGCCGAGGAAATTGTGGATAATAAATTTCTTTAATTTTAATTACAACGAAATACAGCTAAAAAGAAGTTTAGTAAAAACTGATGACTCCATTTTGCAAAAATTACATAAAAATTACGAAATCTAAAAAATTGCATGTATTTTTACTGACATAACATCAGCCAACCGT
>JAHZNG010004250.1:0-10752 GCA_027744375.1 Orchesellides sinensis | reverse complement strand
AGAAAACAAGGACCACAAAAGAAAGAAAGAACTTTCGGTAGAATAGAGGAGAGAATATGAATAGGAAAATCTTGTTGGGTTTAAGGATGCGAAGAGCTTATGGTCTTGTTATGTTTATAGAAGAAAACCCCTTTTAACATATATAAGTCCTCTTTTAGTTTTGAATTGAGTTAACAAGAGTGAAAGTGAAAAGCATGTTATAAATATAATGCGTAGTGCATGCATGAGCGAAACTAGTAACTAGTACATATATATTACATGTATTTGTGCATGTGTTTACTTACACTTCACATGTGTGTAGTTCATGTACATATTGTATGAATGTACTCCAGCTTCAGTTAAGCCTTTTCTGACAGTTTCAACTTTCAACCCAAGGAAAAAGTCAAAAGATCTCCCATTCTCATCTCCCTTGGTTTTCTTTTTTTACTATTGCTCAAGAAGAAATACAAGTACCTACATGGCTTTTGCTCCTAACTGTTATCATCAACAGCTCCGAAGAACAACTGCAGTGTGATGGTGGTATATTATTATATTTCTTTCGTTGACTTCTATCCTTTCTCTTTTTACTTCTCACTATTCACTTACAAAACGCTATTTTTTGTGTTGAAAAGATGTAGCTACAATTTTATTTGATTTCTTCTTGTTGATGGTGCTCTCTGTGAAAGCAAGAGAAAATACGCAGTTTCCCTTTTTATATTTGCTCTGTGAACGGCTATATACATACGAATGAATTTATTTTATTCACACAACATCTATTTGTAGGATTTTGATGCATTGCATATTGTGTATTTTATATGCGATACGTATTTATATGGTATAAGATGAATGCTAATGTCGATATACATAACTACATACATATTTAACTTAAAGGCAGGAAAAACGACTGGGATGAGGAAGAGAATAAGACAGACGTAAGTTGTAAGGAGCGGAAAAGATGTGAGAAGAGGAAGGAAAGGAGCATTAGGTATTCTCCCCTGATTTCACGTTTTTGATGTTGCACTCCCTGCATAAGAAAGCAGGAAAGGAGACCAAGAGAAAGCTTGGCTTGGTTAAGCTACATCAGCAACATCATCATCGTCATCCAACATCACAGCAGTCCTACTCGACGCGAATCTGTAAGCACAGCAAGAGCAAAAAGTGGGATCATATATCCCAAAAGTCAGCATATCAGCAGCAGGAGCAGAAGACGAATTGACTTCCTTCTGTTTGCCATACAGATTGTCTGCGGTATACGCTCATAAAGCGTACATACATTCACTAATGGAATATGTAACATAGAGGTATTACCACCAGTTTATATTGTTTAGATTTTATACATGTTTAAGTATGAACAAAAATTGGGAGCTAACGACCGACCACCAGAGCAAAACCAGAACGAAAAATGAAAGCATATCTTTCCCTGACCACCACAAAAAAATCCTCAAAGAAATGTAACTAGTCAAGTTGTCTGTCGGATGAAGCAATGCTGGCACAGAGGAAATCTTCAAATTGGGCAAAAAAGCAATAATCTATGGTCAATAGAGGAAAGCACTGAAGGAAGGAGCATCTTCTCTGACTGACTTGTCCAAAAATGGCGTGATGAGCAACTAAAAATGTAGCAAATGCTACTACACAGCAGCACATGATCAAAACTGCCTAAAGCTTCAATCCAAATTAAATGTTGGCAGAAAGAGAGTCAAATGGAAAGCTCAGAAAGGAACAACATGATAGTAACGATATATGAAATACATGAAGCCAGCAAAGGAAACTAAACAAAAAAGCCTCAAACAGAATACTAATCAAAATCACTCAACAGAAAACAAAAAAATGGGCAAAGAGAGTATAACTTGGCAGCATTTGAGAACCATGATGATCATGTATCAGAGAAAATGAATGACATGGGTTTTTTCTATCCCTAAAACTATTACGAATACATATGCGTAGGTGGGTGTAAGCGGGATTAAATCAAGTGTAACGTACTGTATCCACAGTGAGAAAGCATGCTTGGCCCGGGTTTCCCATCTTAGTCGTGTGCTGCCTGTTCTATTTCCCATGCCTAAATAAATGGTATCAACTTTGATCTTGGTGGTTGTTTGCTCTTTGGACTGTAAAACATCACGTCTGGCTGCCTCAAAAACGCTTAGACCTTGATGGCTTGTCTAATACTATAATATGTATATAACGCTGTAAGCTTTTTAACGTAATGCATTATGCATAAACAAAAAAAATACCTCATAATAATTCTACAAGCTTCCTTCCATCTACTTTCTCCTCTGTACAGACTTGGGGTAGTCAAACAACAACATGTACATACGTGAAAAATTATCTTTAGTTGTGTTATGTTTATGCTAATAAAAACCTACAACTAACCTCTTTAACCTTTACTTTCTCCTCAATTTTTTTCATACGCTGAGATCCTTGTCATAGGGCACGGCACATTATGTTGGTGCCACGATGGGAGAAGGCAAACGAAGGGTACACATGTCACATAGCCAGAGTTTGCATCAAAATCACATTGCATACTTCGTTCGAGGCTTTCAAGCGCGGCTGACCTTGTCACAAGTAGTAGGATACCGTTTTATTACGAGGAAAAACTACGGGAGTAAGTTTGACAAGTAATTTCTTTCCGTGTCATATTTTCCGCCGGTCTATGTGCAGAACGTGTTTTTGTTGCTTTATGATCTTATCCATAAATTGCGTATACATATTCATACATTCTTTGAGACCACAAATAGCATATATCCCTATTCGAAATAAGATACTTTTGTTTTCTTTCCTTTAAGTGCCTTTTTGTTTTTACCAGCTTATTTTCTCCTTAAGGCAATCCGGTCTTATTGCAAAATCTGTTCAAAACGCGGAATTCCTACATCATGAGTAGAATAAGATATAAGGAGGGCAATAAAGAAAGATTTTTATTTCAAAGCAGTCTACACACATAACTTATAAACTCATAAGGAATATCAAAGGCTTGACTGCGTATGTGCTTTGTAATAATACTTAATACCACCTTTGTCTCTCAAGCTTTTTGATCTTTCAACTTTAAGTAGTGGCATATTGCTCTTTGTTTCATGTCGTTATGCTCCAGTCCACACTCTAAAGTCAAANACTGCGTATGTGCTTTGTAATAATACTTAATACCACCTTTGTCTCTCAAGCTTTTTGATCTTTCAACTTTAAGTAGTGGCATATTGCTCTTTGTTTCATGTCGTTATGCTCCAGTCCACACTCTAAAGTCAAAAAGCCATCTCGTTCTCTCATCATCTACTAGTCTTCCTTCAATAGCATCAATAATACTCCAAGCAAATTGTGTTTATACGCTTTACCAAGGACCAACACCATTATTACCACACCATACCACCACAATACACTCTAAATACATTTAATACGTAGTAGGAGTAGTAGCTGGCTAAGAATGCTACCCACTTATAATATCCATTTTGTAAGCTTTACAGCTTCTTAATGATGTAATTAGTTAAAACTCCACTTTCTTCCCGCAAAAAGCCTATAAGCCCTTTTTTCATGGTTTACTTGTTCTGCTTCTACATAAAATATTCTTTAAATCTTCTATATCTATACCAAACTTGGTATAGTGTGTTGTCAAGTGGGAATCATCAGCATTCATGTGGAAACATTTCGAAATTCTTTAGATTACTCATTTTATCCTTCCCACGACGCTGGAAACATAGCATATAGGAAAGCACTGTTGTGTTTAATAGTAAACTAGTCTGTTATATCGAAAAAATCCTCTTCACTACATTTTAGAGTATTATAATATAACAAAATTGCATTACATTCGCTTGGCACAAGATCATGCATGCATGGCTAACTCATTTGCATTGAGGGCAGAAAACCATAAACTGAAAGTTGTAGGCTACCATAAGAATGTGGATTTAAAAGTCGGAGAGTGTGGGATGGAATATCTTTTGGAGAAGCACAACCTTTTAACTCATTATGCCTCTGTTAATGCGCAATTTATCGGATAATTTAAGCTCATACTGGATGTATGCCGCTGATGGCCACTATTATTATTACTGCGGTAGCCCAAACTAAAGACTGAAAGACATCCAAGGATTAATAACAGTAAAAGGAAAAGAAGGGTTGGTAATAATAGTGTGTGTAGATTTAAGAAAAGACTGCCGCCATATACCACCACATCACAAAGTGGTGCGTCTGTCTGTGGTTGATTCTAATATTTCAGGAATGTAATATGTGTTCCAGCAAAATTACCAGAGATTATATGAGGAGCGAAAAGAAGATTTTGCTGGGTATATGTATGCATGTACGAACCAACCCACCAAAGCCCGACATAGCAAATATGTAGGGAGAAGATCAGAGACGCAAATTTAATATTATCATTTCCCGTCCTTTCTTTCTTGACTAATCCTTTTACTTTCTTTTTTTGTGTAAAAGGAAATGAAAATCCATTGAGTGTAATAAGCTAAGAAAGTGTTTTATACGGTATTCCACCATATTATGTACGTATACCCTTGTTATACGACTTGTTCCAACGGTAATCTCCAAAGAGCTATATGAAAGCGAAAGAGGAGATGGGAAAAGAGCAAAAGTAAATGTTGAAAGTACAGAAGGAATATATCGATACCAACCAAAGCACATTACCACTTTCACAAAGCATAAAAAATGTGATCGTGAAAGTTTCATGATGGTACAAAACCATCTTAAGATATTCTCTTTTGATGCTTTCTTTGGCCATGGCCAAATGAAAGAGGACGAAATCAGGGAAACGCAAACAAGCTCGAGGAGAAGATGCATAAAAGTGAGGAAAGTAAAAGATATTATCAAAATGATCATGGTCACGAGCCTTTCAAAGATGCATGTGTGTCCTTCTAGGGTTGACGACAGGTATGCATGCACGTAAATATATATGCTTAAGTACAAAGCTGTACCAACGCGTATACATATGTGTTCATTATGTAATGTAATACACAAATTTAACGAAGTAGCTGTGGGAATTATTCTTGACTATAGTAAACAATCACAGTACACTTCCACCATTGGTAAAAATGAAAGTACAGGAAATTCATCATGCATTCCCTCTCAGCACACACACGTGCAGATGCTCATGCATAGCGTGCCAAGGAAGAAAATGAGATCGGAATAGTAATAAGCCACGACAACACGATAAGATCTTGAAAAAAGGACAATCTGCTCTTTTCCCAAAACTGGAATAGCGCAGCATCCGTCGGCCTTTCACCACAATCGCAACAGAAGTACTGTATATGTTTCTGTATGGTTATGAAAGAAGACAAGATGTACTTGTGATGTGATCATGATCTTGTAATAGTTGTATATTATTGAATATGTATATATATATTATAGATAACTTAGTTTAAGGTTTTAAGCAGACCAAGTATTGTTGGTAGTTTGGTAGCGTTGTTGCGTGCAGATTTAATAAATATCAGTTGGTCCACACATGCGACATACATGAAACTGATGAAACGCCATCCTGCCTTTTGTGTCGATACACAGTGGTGGCAACTGTGGCAAGGATGCTGGGATATTGGACGGAAAACACGACCCACATTTTGTTGTAGATTGTGTGACATGATAACAAGTACAAGATGATTGCAGCCACAAAATACTGAATCTATAGACAATTTGATTGTAGACTTGGACTTAGGTTAAAAATCGTAAGGCATACAATAATTAAACCAATTCTACTTATGAAGTTTACAAATTAAATCTAAAGTCTACCACGAAGTGATTCTAAGAATGTACATATAGCAAAATGCCAGCAAATTTATATTAACACTTAAAAGCATAGAGAAATTTATGCAAGTTCAACAAATAACAGAAGCAGACTTTGGTAATATTTGTTTAGTTGTTTTTTTGCTTTCCGCCATCCTATACGTGTTTGTTTTAGAGTAAATGCATTTAAGATTACTTGCCAGACTTTGAATAAAACAGAGGACGATCACAATAGGACATGAATAAAGAAAGAGAAAGCTTCTTATTTATTCTGTAGAACTGTAAGGATTGCGGCGTACCTTTTTACTGGTTAGTTAATAGATGATGTTGCATATTCAGTTTATTTATACTGTGTTCCTATACAAAAATAGTTCCTTATGTGTGTGAAGAAGCTTATAGTTTGGTTTTGTAGTTTGTTTTGTTCCTTTCTCTTTTTGTCATCACATTGCCTTCCTCTTTTTGTTTTTTCTTGGTGTACATACGACTACGACCTGTAAAGGCTGTATGCCGGGCCAGTCTGCGTCTACGTAAAATGGATTTCTTAGAATTTCCCATCTATCTTCCTTTTAATCTTCTCAACTGGAGAAAGAGATAATGTAGGACAAGGAAAGCATCTGTGCATCGTTAAGAAAAAAACGAAACGCTGTGTCAGCTTTATCAGTTTGTATTGCATGAGCACTTGGAACAGAAAGAAACCATACTGCGAGAAAGTTAGGGATGCAAGAATGACAAAAGATGCCAAAATACACTCATGTTCATTTATAGATATATGTTCTGCCTGCCTGTACAAATTGCAGTAAATATCATCTGGTGAACCACCGCATGAAATAACAAAGACTTTCAATAAATCACCACTCGCAAGGGAATAGTAATAGGCGCCTGAGTAAATTCTAAAATTTTAAATTGTAAAATTCAAGTCAAAATGCTTGCAAACAGCCAAGGGTGTTATTTCTATTTGAATTTTGATCTTATTTCTCTTTTTAAATTTCAATTTTGATCTGAACGTATGCCCATATGATCATAACACTGGACTGGTGGACAACTTTGACTTCTAAAATATTCTAAAATAATGATGTACTTGTGTAACTTACTTTTTATGCTTATGCTTGCAGTATATTCCTTCCCTTGCAGTTTCCTTTCAGATTCTGGTGAAGTTGTAGTTAACATCTAAAAAAAAGATCTACTAAAATGAACGCATGTGGACATAATGTTGCCGTTGCCGGACTTACTCCCTCTAAACCAAGTACTCTGCATGAGCATACATATATTCTACTTACACTTGTGATATCATGATGAAGAGTAAAGGGTTGTTTTTTCTAACATGTGTATTCAACGAAGAACGACAGAGAGAGAGAGAGAGAGAGAGTAAATGAATAGGATGTGTAACCAACCATGATACAGATGTAATGGGAATTGGGTATAAAACTTGTGCATGCATCAAAGAACGCATGTAATGTACCTATATGTACAATGTACACACGCTTTTATTATACAGGATGAGCACCCGAGATGAGAGCTACTTGTAGTGATACTGTGATACTTTGATGATGATAGATAAGGGATCAACGACTTCATGTAGAACAAGTGAAAGTTACAGAGAAAACGAGTGCGTATGTATATATTGAAATGGATATATTATGTATATATTGTATATATGCTCTTGTTCGAAATAATACAAGACTGACAAAAGTATAGAGGAGAGTAAGTGTAAGTATGTGAGCATACATGCATTTGCTTTATTTTTGCATGCCTTTCTCGAATCCCCCTTCCGTCAGCATAACCTTTCCACTTTCACCACACACTCGATATATAAACATCCATGGATTGACACAAATGTTTAGTACTTTCGATTTGTTTCCCTTGGTACTTGTGATGTAAAGAGCTGGAGAGAGAGAATCCGCTGATGGGAAGTGAACACAAAAAATAACAGCACGTGGATGAGGTTTCCTACATGATTTGGTATTACTGTTATACTCAACATGCTTAAGCACTCCTTTTATCGGCTATACGTAGGTACACAAAATATATGTATCTTTACAAACATAGGGAAAAAGTATTTTAGTAAAGTATTAAATTCGATCTTCTATATGTATGCAAAACGGGACAATCATGCTACTCTGATACAGTATTAAGAAGACTTTAGTGTCTATTAAAAGACTCTTTTTATGGTAAACAATACTGTTAGCATAAATTAAAATGTAATTTTTACTATTTTCAGGACAGAGAAGCACGAAATTCATTATGAGTTTATATCCTAGAGTTGCTTGTTTTATTTGCAGTTTAGCATTCCAACTATTAGCTTCCATGTTGTTGTGAATATGAAAATGAGATCGTCACAGCACTTAAATTCAGCTAAATATATGTACACAGCATCATAAAGTCATTTTTATAACGTTTACGTGAGCTAAGAACTGCGAGACAAATAATTGTACGATAACATTTGATATATTGTAAGAAGAAGTTGAGGTGAGAACTTTTCAAACGAATTTAGAACCAAAACTTTCTGTATACAGGCTTTCTTAGAGTATATATAATACTACAGCTTACTGAGCAAATTCGTTATTCATGACTCATATCAACAAATTCAAGAAACATTAAACAAGGCTTCCTTAGGGAATCTTGTTTATACCAGCAGCTTGTGCTGCTATGTATGTTCTTGTGACATGAAAAGTCAACAGTGCGGGGTTTTCCATGAAACTTGTTTGAAAAGAGTCAAAATGTCTGATGGATGTGAGTAGGGAATAAAATAAACAAGATTTAATTAGTATATGGCAAGCCAACAGCACGCAATATTTCCACTACAAATTAATATAAACTTTGAGCCTCTGAGTGAGTTAAAGAAAGCAGGGGGTATTTACAGAGAAAGGAAAGAGTCTACATCATTTCGAATTGTACTTTCATTTTTCATACATACCATGTCACTTGTTTACAAAAGTGCTCATTTCTACCAACTAATTGATCAGTACAACTAATAAATACGCTTACTTTCCTTTAAATTTTACGTAGCAAGTAAGTAACAATCAATGTTTAAATTAAGATTTCATCTTAGAATGAAAGTCCTCGACTAAAAAGCCAATGTGCTTTTACATAATCGAATGCAGCATGAGAATACCATTCCATTTGCGTTCTCGGCAAGACATTCATTTTGCAAAAGTTCTTGGTATTCATAATTTTATGTAATGAACATAGCATAATAATAACGAATACAGTAGGTGGTTGATGGAATGTAGAACTGAAATGAATATCTCGTAATTATTAATGGTAATGCATGATTTGAAGCAAAGATATCGGATGCTCATTATTCAAAGGTTCAACTTTTCCCTAATATTTGGCTCGGTATTGCCCTTTTTGCATTGAGTTGTACAGTACAATGCCCTAATATTAAATATTCATAACATCTAAATATACGTATGCATGGGCTTTGATGTAAATTTGGATGGTTGCATGTACACACAAAACTTCTCTTTCATTTGACGACTTCTTGTAAACTAATTCGAAAAATATAATGACAAAGTATGTATATTTGTGAATCCACGAAACATTCACTAATGCTATGTTACTACATTGATGCTTCTCTTTTGTGCTCTGCCCACGTTGCAATTATATAATCATCAACATCGTCTCCAGGTAGAATAGTGAATGCTAAAGTTAATGAAAAAGGATTGGAATGGAAATGAAAGTGGGCGTGATGTACTATATGGAGATCATCAAAGGGAAAACCTACGGGAAGTGAAATAAAGTTTCACAAAAAACAATATGGTTGTAGGTTGTAGTTGATGCTGTTGTGTTGTTCTTGTCTTCTCTTCCAGTTGCTGATGGGATGTAGGCTTATCATTACTGAATTGGTATCATTAAAATACACACGGACAGACAAAAGCATACACATGATGTGTGATGACATATTACAAGTCAATGATACATTTTGCCAATATCCAGTTCATAGCACTTTACTCAACAGTACTTTATTACTAGTTGGCTATACCATCATCCATTAGGCTGATTCTGTATTCTTTTGAATACTTCGTAATAAGTATCATCAATTGAGTCGATACTCAAAATGCGTTTGCTAATTTAAAAGCAACAAGCAGAGTTGTCTTATTTGGGGTTGTATATAATTTTGAACCAGATTGTAAAACTGATTTATGAATATGATAAAACTGGATTTATTTATGATTGGTTCATACTGAGATTTTGCTGTGGTATTGATAATATACTCTAGTGAAAATCCAGTGCAATACCATGCCACTCAGTATCTATAAATTTCCATAACCAAGTTATAATTTTGTTCATTTCATAAACAATAAAATAATGAAAAGTTGTCAATTATTATTATTAGTTTACTTTTATGGATGCATACTAATCTACCTACTGTAAAAGCAGAAATTGTATTTACATACCTTCAACTTTTTGAACCCTTTCCAAACTTCTAGCTATAAGACAATCCACTGTAAATATAGATAAGGAACGACGTAAGCTACAAGTTCGTATGTGTTTTTGTTCTTAAACGAGAAAACAATAATTAAGCGCGCAGAAATAGTTTAGTACTTTACAAACAATTAAACATGCTGACTTGTTTAACGATTTTAAAGAAAGTTTTATGTAGGACCTAAAACTAATTTTAACTTTGTTTACAGGTTTGTAAATTTGAACTCAAGCGAAAAATTTTGCAACAACAAAAGTTGGCCATTGTATAAAACATGAGCTGCCATGTCAAGGTTTTCCATATCTCATCTTATTTGACAAGAAAAGCACATGTCTTCACCATGTGTGCATTATTTAAGCGAAGTGATGGAGGGACAGCACATGAAATACTATTCCGTTATTTTGCGCGTTTCTGTCTATTTTTTAATAAAATACTAGGCAGACACTTTCATCATCACCCATTACCCCATGTCATGAGGTATAATATGTAATTTTGCCTATTCATATTTTCACATGTATATGCGTTAAGTCGTGTTACAATATGATCAAGATTAATGAACCCTCCTTGCTGACAACGTGACAACATTTTTCTTTATACTATAATTCATGGGTAGATTATGCTGGTGAGAACAACTTTACTTTGAT
>JAHZNG010004249.1:0-12556 GCA_027744375.1 Orchesellides sinensis | reverse complement strand
GGAACGTACCATTGATAACAATGATTTCCTCCCAAAATCCAGGATAGTGTGATTCCATTCCTACTGTCATTTGAAGGAAGATAGACATACCTAAATATACGAACGAAACGGTTGAATAATGTGTAAACGAATATACGTAAACAGTTAAAAACGATACATGGAGAAATTATTAATTACATGAAGAGCACAAATGCTGTAACAAATTGAAGCGTTCGATATCCACAAGAACCACTGCTCGCGTGACATTTTTTCCATTGGTTTGTGCTTTTAAGATTTGACTAACAATCTCCTCCTGAAACCAGTTCATGTATCTTTGAAGTCTTGGAAGTCTACCCTGAAGAACAGCTGAACGTAAATCCCAATCTCCCATTTCCAATGTTGCGACTGAAAAGTTCATTGAAAAATTAGTGGATAGCAACACAATCCAAGTTTTCAGTCTAATAAGTATTTTGACAGATTTTCACCAAAGCGTTATACTTACCTGGTCTGCCTTGGTTATCATGCGAGTCGATTGTTACAGGAAAGTCTTCCCTCATGTCCGACCAGTCTTCAGTCAGTATATTTTGGATTTCATTTTCTTTTCTCCATTGTAAGTTCTGGATACAATTATTGCAACAACATATAATTCTGTAATAACCTTTACTTTTATCATTTACAACTGAATAAATATTCTTTTATCCATATTAAAGTACCTCGAATAGCATGGTTTGGGATGCACCGAGGTTCAAATTTCTCGCTATTTAATTAATGAACCACATATTATTATTATTTTTTGTAGTTGCATATTTACAAGTAAGACAAGATGGATATATTTTTTATTACAATTTCAAATAATAGGTGTCTACTCACCTCTAAGCCATCGTATTAAATAAAAATCCGACTTCATGTATTTTTCTGGCATTTTATGGGCAACTTTGTTTTCGCGAACATAAAATAATTGTGCATAATGTGTTAAATTGCGCCATCAAAATACCTGATCAAGTGCATTTCTTTCATCTAAAGTTAAAAGCAAGTCTTTCCAATCGTTTCCCCTGATAGCAGCACTGACTAGAACATTGTTTGAAATGCTACTAAATACGACTAGTAGGGTAACCGTTAAAAGCATTCTGCACCAAACTCCTTGAAAACTCATAGTTAGACCACTATTAACTTTCACTGAAACAAATGAACTTTTAGGTATGGATTAACCTTTAAAATTATTTTTTGCAAGAAATTCTGTCCACACAGTAGTTTTAAATTCGTATTTTAAGTATGCAAGTTTTGCAGCGTACTTTGCATGTCGACGTCTATTGTTAAAGTGGCGAAAATTTCTCCAAAAATTGGCCTATTTAATATATGCAGCCATCGTTGCCTTTATGGCCTTATCTGATTTTTTACAAGAATCTAATTTGCGTGCACACGTAAGATATTAAATCTTCATCAACCTAATTCTTATGTATGCATTGTTAAACATGAGCTCCTTAGTGGAATAAAAAAAAGAAGCTATTTCATGGAATACGATAGGAAATTATATTACAAGCGTCACTAAATTGATCAGATCACAACACAATCTGCGGAAACAAAGGTGACTGCTGATTGTATGCTTGTCGTCATACATGTTAACATGTTCACATTAGGTATATATTTATATACTTATCGTTTGTAAGTCTGACTCACCATTTTTAAATGTCATAAGGTTATATTAGTAAGATGGAAACTGCAGAACATGCTTAGAATTAGATAAAACTTGTTGCAGATTTTTTTCACGAAATACTGGTCCTGAGCGTCATCATATAAAATCATGGGAAAAACTCGTTCCACGCAAGAGAGAATATATATGGCATGGAGAACATAGTCGAATAAATAATTTATCATAAGCAATCAAATGGAAGGATATGTATTGCATTTTTTGCTAGTTTTCCTTTTAAACTACTTAGAGATGTGTAAAATAGCTTGTTTCTTAATAAGTTCAACACAGTTTGACATGTTCGCAAGTACCAACGGTGCAATTATGTTTTTATTACACTCTCCGTTCTCAGCCTATTACATTTGGCAATAATGACGTAAATAGGGTATGTACCGTCCAGTCCGTCCGTCTTTGTGAAATGAAATCTATTTTTTCTTCCAAAGTAGAATTTGTAGAATGAAATTTATATTATGACTATACAGTCCCATTGGATTTTCAAACTCGTTTTAGTGTTTTACCAGAATACTGATGATTACTCGCTGTGGGTTAGACATTGACCATAAATCTCAGTTTGTCTCTCATGAATAAGAATATCATACAATTGTACAACGTTTACTCATTATGTAATATGCAATTGAAAAGGTTTACCTTTGCAAAGTTTGTTGCAATTGTAAGGCTTTAGTTTTATAAAAACTGTAGCCTGACAGTAAATGTAATTGGTTTCTTTCTGATGTGCAAAGGCACATTATAGGCATTGCATGAATATAATTAACTAAATAACAACCATTCTGTATTTTGTTCTTGAAACAATACCTTGTCATGCTTAATGGAATGATTTGATTTCATAGATTTAAGACATATAGATCTCATAGACTATTAGTCTGTAAGATTCTTCGCAACATCTTCATGCATACATAATTACGTATACCTTTTGAATCCGGTATTCGGTTTTGTTTGTATGCAAAGAGAACACAGAAAGAATGAAAGAAGTTGTATTTATGTACGTCTTTCTTTCCAGTTCTGATACCTTAATTGTTGGGGAAATACAGGCAACCTACGTCTGTTTAGAGTTTAGAGTAAGTATAAATACGGTTGATGGATTGCATGAAATGTTAATTTGCTGTACCAACTAAGTACCAAACTGTATTTGGTAACATTTGTTTAAATGGCATGTTATAGATTAGGCATAAATACATAGGCAGAGGTATGTAAATCACTGGTTAGGGTCTTTTGGGGTTAGAAACATGTAGCTTGTAGCACACTGTGACTGTCAATCTATGTACTGGACTGGAATTCCTCTTAGGGTAAGTTACTATAGATCCTATGTTAAGTATGAATTTGTAATGGATGATTTATGCAAAAGTTCATTTATAAAAAGTTTTTTAGTATGCCTTTTCGTTATCTGCTTTTTAAAACGACTATTCGTTTGTCCCGTCGCAAGTCAAATGACATTTAAAAACAAAAACATACACATAAATATAAAACAATATCCGTTTATTATTATTTTTACGTCTGCTCTCTCAGGAAAAGGCTTAAGTGGGCTGGCCTAGATAAAAAATGGAGACCAAAATGTCAAGCAGGAGAACAAAAACCAGCTTCGTGAAAAAATCCAGATCTAAATCTATCACGAAAGGCGTGGTGAGTATGACATCCAATGCTTTACGTGCGTTTGACAAAAAAGGATTGACAAACTTTAGTAAACTACTTGGTCATGTGGCGTCAACCATGCTTACAGCATACTTGGGATTTAAAGATCCAAAGAGAAGAAGACGAGAATATCTTATTCCTAAGGACAGAGCAGCATGGCTTGAGTGGATGGTCACTGTGGCTAAAAAGCGAATAAATGTCGAATACCTAACTGACAAGTATGTTTGGCTGCTCTGCTCAAAATTATTAAGCTAATTAACTAACAATAATTCAATGCTTACAAGTTTTAACAAAACAAATGTTAATGTTTAGGGAACTGCGAAAAGTGATTATAAGAGCAAGGCCTAATCTCTCACCTCATAAGAAACATCAAGGGCCAGTCTTTGACCCAGATTTGCCTTCTTGTTTAAGTTGGGATGAGGTGCAGGTTGGGGAATGGATAGCATCTATTGGATGGCCACAGCTAAAAGTATTCCAGTTTTTTTGTTTCATAAACCCTTCTTAAAATTTCAGATGGGATATGCAATCATTACCATTTTGACTTTCATAATTTACAGGAAACCTTTACAAAAAACATGGTTACTGGTCGAAGACTTGTTCTGATTGACTGCGCAGCGCTAAACAAGATGGGAATGACAGATCTGCCTTCAATGAGAGTTAGTTAATCGATTATTTATGGTGTACAAATACTTATATATCTGTATCTGATATGAAGTTAACCTTTGCTCAATTTTCTAAAGGACGTAGCAGGTAAGATACGGGAGTTACTTGGTATCCCACCACCCAATGGAATCCGGCCTATCATGCGTATTCCACCATTTGAGCGTTTCCTTCGTAGAAAGGTGTACAATGGAAGAAGCTACGATGAAATGACATTTGAGAAATTTTGTGAAGTCGAAGGCTACAATTACGACCTAATTCAAAACAACAAAAATACACAGATTCCGTGTACTTGTGAAGTTCTCATTACCACTCCTGATCGCGCTGAAGATGATGAAGGGGACGGAGAGAACAAAGACGATGAGATTTCTTTACAGAATGCACCCACTGTGGAGTACATTGTTCGCAATGCTTTAATTCGCAACAAGACAGTGGACAGTATTATGGCAGACATTTTAGAGTCCGTATTTTTACCACCGGAAGATCGCATGTATGGGCGAGACCTCTATGACAAGATGAAACGCGGCATTGGTGAAGGATATGATGGGCACGGAGATCGCATGGAATTTGTTACTGCTGTGGCCAACTCTATTGTCAATGAGCTCAACAGGACAGTGGAGATCATGAATGATATCGAAACGCTCCAAAAGCATATTAAGCATGATATTAGCAAAGAGGACATAAAAATGTTCCGACATGCGTCTAAAATTATGATGGAAGAGGCTGCACCTATTGCTGCCCTAATGGCGTTAGGAGAGCTTGACCTAGAATCTATTTTCAGGCAGGAGCCGGAATTCAATGACTTTGTTGACGGGATTATTGAACAGGCAGAAAATACTATTAATAATTCAGAATATGTAGATAATAATGCTGACATGACTGTAACTGAGATCAACAAATGACCGGAAGCAAAGGAAAGTCACTAGTTACATATTATAGACCGGAAACTACCTATATATGTATGTATGCATTTATGAAAAGCCTATTCGATTGCAAGTAAACTGAACGGTTGAGGTTGCACTAAGGTATTCAGAACAATCAATAAAAATGCATTGCATTGCATGCTTAACGAAGTATTCTGTAATTTTGTGTGGCTATGAACCGGAAACTGTTATTTTGGCCTGTACAATGCACGTTTTCCATGTAACGGCCGGCATCTCGAATTTTTTAACTGCCCGGATAGCACTGAGTAGAGACACGTTTGCCCGGATGGGAAAAATGCAAAGTACAAACAAATTTTTTTTTGCTCAAGTTTTTTTGCCCTCAGATACTCATTTTTCCGAAAATTTCGAAACTAAGGTACACTGGATTCGAATAAAAATTATTTTGATGAGCAAAAAAAGGTCATCACAATTATTTTGCAAAGTAAGGCACACTGAATTTGTTTCATGGGTTTTGCCCGGATGGATAGCCCAACTTTCCCGGGTAGCGCCGCTACCGTGCTACCAAAGATTGGAGATGCCCATGTAACGGTCTTTTGGAGAGAAGCAAACTTTTTCATATCTTCAAAATTGCTTTTAATTTGACATCCAGCTGGTATTTCATTAGTTGTGTACTACTTTTGAGCGTAATAATGTTAGTAGTGAATCTGCCAAGGGCAGCCTAGTCGAGTGGTATGGTATTCAATCTGTATTCACTCTAAATAGGCACTATGGGGCTCAATCCTCGTCAGTGGCAAAATTAATAAATATGGTAATTAATGGCATTGTTACTTATAATTAGCTTAATAGTCAAATCGTTTGTTGAGATTCCTATATTATCTTAGCATAGCTTGTAGCGCTGTTTACAAGATGCCTTCCTCTTATATATCTGCTGCTTATAGCGCTGGTAAATGTTAGAAGCTCCTAAGATTTCCCTATCTGTTCTGATTTGAGTGATTTGTCGTTAACTTTCCGTGAGGCTAGCTTATTAAATAGTTCTTCTCCATTCATTACCATATTATGTAAATAGGATTGCAATGGGCCTAAAAAGTGGCTTGAGCAAAGAAGGTTCGGGCTATACTCTATAGTATAGTCCGCACCACCTAGACACATAGTAGTGAATCGGATTGAATCTTGAATGCCCATCACATAAAGAGTTACACATTAGTTGGGTGTGTATAATGACATGGGGTCATTGGGTACTCATCACTACGACGCAATTAAACCATTTAAGATTGTCACTGCCACATATAAAATGCATTTATGTCTGCTTTGAATAACCTAAATCAGAATATGCTATTACAACTCTGTATTAAATGTATTTGTATTGTAAGCGCTTACATAGGTAGAAAGATAACCCCATACAAGTAATAATGTATACAAATGTAATAAAACTCTCACGTCCCATGCCATATGTCCAGTTATAATTTGTATTGTGACTTGTTATAGTTGTGCTAACTAGCTATTGGTGGTTGTTGAAGAACAAGTATCTCTTTTCTGTACTCAACATCAAAATGTGTAACAAATGTTTAATGTAAATATGGTACATTATCTTTTACAATTTAGCCATTCCAAAATCATCACAACAACATGCATTCATCAGTGATTGATGACTGTGTGTGTGTGTGTGACCCAAATAAATTGCTTCAGCAGGCAGCAGGTCATTACGGATGAATTCATGAGCCTTGTAATTAACTTATGGAACTTGGTACTCAAACATTATAAATCACGTTGTCCTAAGCATACGAGATAAATTGCCTATCTTTATGATTTTAATCTTCTGCAGAATGTTTATCGATTTTAAGCTTAATTTTTTTAAAATGGGGAGTAAAAAGTTATAAATACAGTTTGCAAATAGAATAAATGAAATCCAGTAGAAGTAGCTTCTACTTAGTTGCTCAATCTAATCTTTAAAAAAACGCAACACCTTATGTTATGCACTAAATAAATATCGCGTAACTTCCAGAGGTGGGTATTGTGCGAGGTTTTCTCACCTCTTACCAATACGATACCTCTCACCTCTTCTTTGATACGTATGTTCAAGTTCTCAGAAAAAAACTTAGCATCATCCAGATATATTTAGGTTTTATTCTATGAACTTGCCTATGTTCTAGTTAACAATTTTAATTTACGAATAAGCGTTCAAGTTACTGTCAGTATCTAGATAGTATTCAGGAACGGGTGGAGGTGGAGGAAAGGAAACTGCAGTTTTTAGGCAGAAAGGGATAGACTTGTTTTTAGGTATAGACTCGGAAGATATCTCATTACAATCTTTGCAACCGGGGGAATGCAATGGTCGTGGTCACATATCGAAATTTCGCAATCGACGGGGCCACAACCTTGCAAATTATCATTTGTCACAATCACAGCGTTAGCAACCTGCAACCTACTATATTAAGCAACGAAAGCGAAGCTGAAGATGCTTTATGTGATTACCATTGACGTGTGCCTGTCCGTCTGTGATCACGATAACTCATAAACTAATTGAGCGAAGCACATGAAATTTGGCATATAGGTAGAACATATAAAAGTAGAAGTCAAGTTCGTTAGTGAAGAAAATCGGTCGATAAACAAAACCGTTAGGGACGAATAAATCCGTTTTTTATCCCCTATTTTACGCATTCCAACAAAAATATCCATGAGGAATATTTTGTACCACCAAACATTCAAAGGGGGATATTTTATGGTAAAAAATAAAAAGTTTGTTATAGAGTATTTTTTGATGGTCTAACGTACGAAAAGGGTATATCTGGATGATTCAATGTAAAACTAATTGTAAATGGAATATTTTGCTTGTAAAAAATTTGTAAATGGTACATCATGAGGTGAGTGTATGACTTTGCTTTCGCTGCTACCATAGTATAACGTCTTACGTCAACTAGTTGTTTCTACAGGGTTAGTAGCTTTTCATTTATTGAGTGTCCATATTCGTCAGGCGTCCTTCTGTTTAGTAAAACTCGGATAGAAATTGTATACACCTAACTGATAGCGGTTGGGGTTTTTAGGTAGTAAAGTTGCGTTCGATGATAGTTCAGACTTCAGACCTTACTAAATATCTTGAACATTGTTGTAAAATGCACACCTCTGGCATGTGCTCAGCTCAGCAAATCAGCTCGTATTTGGCATTATGATATGATCTGAGAAATTATGTGTTGGCTAATGAATGATCTTATGCAAAGCATTTTCCGTACGATTCGCAGTGATTGGATTGGGTTTCCATTTTTCCAACTCAACAGCCTCAACAACCTTTACTACTTTAATACGTACTTTATATATAAGCATATTATATAATTTCAGCAGTGTGCTGGCTATATGCAACATTCTGTACCACTAAGCTCTTGAATTCAACTCTTTGAATTCTCGATAACACAACATACACTACACTTAACGTATTATACATCGTGCCAAAAATGGTAAACCGTATGTGCATATATTTATAACAGTTCTTGAAATAAAAAATAGGGAGCATCAAACCGTGATGTGTAGCATAATCAACGTCATCATTATGATTAGGGGTATATGATGGAATCGTAGATTCATAGCTGGACATTTTCATCAAACATGTCATTACACAAACTTATGGCATTCTGAGGACATTTCCCGACACAGTATCCCTTTCGATAACCCCCACGAAAAAATATCTGACATGGCTGGACCGATAACTTTAAAAGGGATTTTAGGAAGACTCCTTGCTGCGCATGCAGTTAGTCTAATACTGTCGATAACCATTCCTTCCGTTTCATCCGACAAAATCTTGTTTCTTCTTCCGCTGTCTACAAAAAGTCACAAAATTTATTTTGAGCCCTTGATCAACGCATTGGCTGAAAGAGATCATGAGGTGCAGGTGTTTACCAACGAAAAATCTTCTAATCTTCATAGTTCAGTAGTTGAGCTACTTCCAATAACAATAGACGAATTTATGATGGGATACCCGGATCAATTTGAAACCAGAAGACAGAGAAATAGAATGTCATTTCCACTTCAATTTATTTTAGACGGGTGTCATAGGGTTATTCAAAATGAAACGTTTCAAAGGGTTATGATGTCACCGGACGACAAGTTTGACTTAATTATTATTGACGGATTTCTAGCTCATTGTTTGGATGGATTTGTATACAAATCTGAAGTTCCGTTTATCATGATGACCTCTATGCCGGCACCATCATATATTTCTGAAAGTACTGGAAATTTCCTGCCACCCTCTCTTGTACCTGTACTTTCCTTTCGGGAGTATGAAAAGCCAGATGGACATATGGGATTTTGGCAGAGATTGAAAAATTTTGTGCATTTTGTGTTAGCGAGAATGTACATAAACCTGGTTATCCTCCCTACTTTAGAGAAAGTGTATAAACAATACTTAGGGGATGATATACCCGGAATTATCGAAATTGAAAAAAAGGCTATTATGGTTTTTATGAATAGTCATTTTTCCATGAATTTTCCAAGGCCCCTTCTTCCAGCCGTAATAGAAATTGGAGGGATTCACTGTCAAAATGCTAAGCCTCTGGATCCTGTAAGTTAACAAATAGTGTTAAAAATTTAATAGGAGAGGATTAAGAAATATAATATGCATTCTCATGAAGTGTAATAAATATCCTTGAGCAGTGTTTTGAAATTTTGAGGATTTGGAGAAATTTGTTTCAAAGTCTGAAACAGATGGGTTCATTTTCTTCAGTGTTGGATCTCTCATCAGTTTGAACAACGCCCCAGAAGAATTCACACGAGTAATTCTGTCAGTATTTTCAAAACTTCAGGTCAGAGTTCTACTTAAGTGGAAGGAGATGAACCAAACTATTCCAGTCCCAGAAAACATTTTGATAAGGGACTGGTTTCCTCAGCAAGATATTTTAGGCATAACCAAGTTTGTAAAAGATTTTGAAGGTAAAACAATTTTTCTCCAAAACTATAAACTACGTTTAAAATGTCATTTAAAATTAAAAGGTCACGAAAACATTCGCCTTTTCATTACACACGGCGGACTGCTTAGTTTGCAAGAAGCTGTATACCACAAAGTTCCAGTTTTAGGGATCCCCTTCGGCATTGATCAGGACACAAATATTCACCATGCAGTTTTGCAAGGATATGCATTAAAACTGGATGTTGAATTTCTAACAGAGGAATCGTTTAGCTCTGCAATTTACACGATTTTGGATAATTCCAGGTAATTCTTTATGAAGACATAAGTTATTCGCTAAAAATTAAACACGGTTAGCAAAGTGTAATTTGTATATTGTAGCTTTCAAACAAATGTGCAACGAATCTCAAAAGCATTTCATCAAAGGCCCGTCTCACCTCTGGAAACTGCAGTGTTTTGGACGGAATACGTGACGACAATGCATAAAGAAAACAACCTGTTAATTCAGTCACCTGCCAGAAATATGAGTGTATTGGAATACTATTCTTGTGATGTGGTCATACTTATAGTGGTAGTCTTCGCTATAACAGTTTCAATACTCAAAAAGGCTTTAGTGAAGGTGACAAAAGCAATAATCGAAAAAAGGAAAGAGTCAAGAATTCAACAAATTCACAAAAACAAGTAGCAAAAAATACTCCAAATGAGAATCAACAAAGTTATATACCATACGAATTACTTTGACTGTTTTTAGAAGATACAGCAATTAAATCTGCAAATAACGATGTATAGATTTGACCGTAATAATAAATCCATAAAATTACAAGTATACTTGCGGCCAGTACAACAATATCTATGCTAATTTGCGCTTTTATTTTTTAATGCGTAAGTCAACAAGAATAAATAAATAAATCAGGTTGTTGTTGATTTACACATCAGATCAAACAAACAGACGTAAATAAATACAGTTGAAAGAAGAAGAAACATTTTGTACTAAAAATTACGATTTTGCAACCCTTGTTCCCCCAAACTCGGGATATCGCTGGTCACGACTAATTTCTTTGTCAAGATACGCCATCCATTGGGCCTTATTGGTTCCAAACACTTTTAGGGATTCCTTGGTTTGGGCAGTGAACACAGGTCGAACAAGTCCTAGAACGGCTTGGAAAGCTGCTGGTGCTACAAATACATCATTGTTAACTTCATTATACTATGATCAAAAACAAAGACAAACCAAGCCTGACATAATGTTTAAAAATCTGACTTACTATTTATAGTAACAATTGCATCTGCAAATCCAGGATAAAAATTTTCATACGCTTGCACAAAGTACGAAAAGCCAGGCAAGCCTAATCAAAAGAAAATTTGTCATATTTTACAGGACGGATAGCCAAAATAGCTTTGAATATTTGATTTTAATCTAAATTCTTCAATTCTTTAAATTCTAACATGATCCACATCCATGTTGGACAATATTGAATCCTTCCATATTCATCAACACTTTCCACTGCGTCACGTTCTTTCCTTCAGCTTGCAATCTGAGTACGGCGTTTGTAGCTTCATCAAGTAATTTAATCATGTATTTAAACAAGCGAATTTGCTTTCCAGATGCTATTGCCTTTCTGAAATCCCAATCACCCAAACTGAATGCGCCAACTGTGCATTTTTTGCACAAGAAATCGTACGTTAAAACAACAATTATTAGCATGAAAAAGATAATGATCCTTTTAAGTTGGAGAACAAGTGTTATTCGTACTTGGTCTTCCAGCCAAATCAAACGTGTCATTAGTGTATGGGTAGTCTTGAAACATGTCTGACCAGTCTTCATCATGAATTGCGTCAATGTTATACTGTTTCCTCCATTTTAAGTTCTGTATTTTAAAACAAATCATTTAATTATACTAATATTGTTGTGAAAGTACATTTTTGTCATCTGTTTGCATGTGTTACACGTGTAGGGTTGACAATAAATGACCCTTGAAAACATACCATAATAAACCGTGCATAAAAAATGCGTACTTGTTTACTCACTACAATAAATAGTGTACCGAAAATTACATAAAAACGACTCACCTCCATCAACATGTTTTCAGCTTGCCGCAAGTTCAAATTCTTTGCTGTATTAAACGAGACGAAGAAAAAAATGTAATAAACCAAATGAATGTCAACAAAGATAAATGAAGAGTATTGGACAATTGAAGTAACGAGGTTTAATGTTTGTTTATGTACCTCTAAGCCAACGAATTAGGTAAATGTCCGTTTTCATGTAGTCATGCTCCTTTTCCAAGCGTGGCATAACCATGTTTTTGAACTATAAAATAACAGTAAAACAATATATACATATTACCTACTTACTTTTATACTAACCAAAAATCCGAGAGCGATTAAATGACAAATCGCTTACTTGTTGTAAAGCCTGAAGTTCTTTTGGAGTCAATGTGAGATCCTTTTCCGCACTTATTCCTACAACTCTTGAGGTCATCACTGCTAAATAACACGAAACTATAACTAAGACTAGATAAACTACAGAAAAATTTACTAATTGAGCCATTTTGAAAATTCTAATAGTTTCTAGTATAGAAGTCTACACAAAGATATGTGGTTTAGAACTAGCAACACTTTTTTTTATAAAACTGGGTTGATAAAAAAGGAAATTAAATGTGCGTCACTGCTTTGTTCCCATTACATAAGACTACTTTATTCTGCGCTGCTTGCTAAATACGAGATTCCGAAGACGTGTATTTTAAAGGTGCCGACTTTGCTGCCAAGTAAACTTAAGCGAAGCCTTCAGCTCGCGCGAACGAAGATAAA
>JAHZNG010004248.1:0-16540 GCA_027744375.1 Orchesellides sinensis | reverse complement strand
GATGGGGGAATAAGACTAGTTTGGGAGAGAAAGAGTTGGTCGAGTGCGGTCGTCACTTGCCATATTGAAGTATTCTTGATTAGTATGTAATTAACACGAATTTGTTAAAAACTAAAGTTATAAAAGTAGAGTATGAAAGCATGAAAGTGAACATTTGCATTTGCAGATAATTTATTTACTATATTATAGCATTTAACAAATTACATCCTCACAAATAAGTATATTAAGTATATTTTTACTAATATACAGATTACAACTAAATAAATGAAAAGCAAATGTATTTTTAAGACTATTAATATTTCCTATCGGGCAGTATTGCGTGTTTTAGTGTGCATTCATCTATCATCACAACATGTAGCGGAATGGTTGGTGAGTCTCCCGATTTTATTCTCCTTCCTGAGCTTTCCTTCAGTAGTTCAGAAATAAACATGAAAAACAAACCAAACATTTACTTTTCAGTCAGCATTAATTACTGGAATACAAAATATTCCCCGAAGAATGGTTGTATTGTACAAAGACGAAAGTTGAATTGGACCCCTCGGGTCAGGTTATCAGTCTTCTCAGTCGTTTCTTGATATGCATTCTTATCTTTGTCACAGCTTATCTTCGGGCAGTTCTGCCATTTCTGGTCCAAAGCATACTTTAGCTTTTTACTCTTCAAACGCTTTCCTTGAACAAGCCCCACTTCACATTTGATTGCTTCTTGAAGGTGTTCCAAGTCCAGATTGAGCACATTATAAGGGTCGCTTAACTGTAGTCGTAATAGATCGACATGATTGTGAATGCACATGCACATACATACGTAATTTTTCTAACTATTTGTAAAAAGTGCGGTGCCGAATGTTCATGAATCATGATACAGATTGCTACATTGCAGTATATATAACAGTATATATTATTCTATTCCCTTGCTACATTGCAAAGAAGTAAAACACGGAATATGGAGCTGTGGAACAAATATACAGGAAAGCCTTTACTTTATGTAATTTTATCCATAACGACTTGGTCTGATACTGATACTTATGTAGGTCCGGTCCGGTCGTCTTGATGAAAAGCAAAAGTGTTTAAAATTGTACCAGCAAGGCATATCTAATTGTTTCGAATAATACGATACATTATGATAACTGTGACGGTCCTATCTATGTATGTGCCAATGGGTAATTTATGCCATGCATGCTAAAATGTTATAGATAAACTAGATACTTCAAAACGCATATACAATTTACAGTTAAAAAATTACACTTATAAACAAGTTTGTATTCATTTTAAGGTAGTTAATCTATCTCCTTCTTCCACACATCAATGAAATTTTTAATATTTGTAGGTATTTAATTTAGTATATGCACAATACGGAGTCTATAGATTAATATTAAGCATTGAAAATATTTAAACTAAATGCAACAACGTTGTCCACTGCTGCATCCAGTGTCCCAAAACACGCTTCTCCGCCCATTTGGACAGGCACCGTAAGCACAGAGAGCCGGGCGACGTCCATTCTCTTTGAGCTTGGCAGGATATGGCTTCAATTGGATCTAGGAAAGAATTTAGTTTATTGAATCACAAAATACACTGATAAAATAAGTTTTACACATGCATAACTATTAAAAAGTATATGGATTATGGATTTAATATTATATATGTATATTATGCAAGCATTTGAAGTTAATATACTTACCAATACTGCTAAGGAAGCAGAGGATAACAATGGTACAGATAAAAAGGAATTTCAAATTGGTTGCTGAGAACTTCATGTTGATTGAAGTGGTTAATACGGTGCAGAACCTATTGTTTGGAACAAAATGTAAACTGAAAATGTATTGAAGATCAGAACTTAATGCTGAATGAAGTAGTTTTTCAGATGTAAACTTTGTGAATGACAAAGTACGTGAAAGTTTCTATGCTTTTTATACTAGTTAGTTAGTACACAATACCAAAGGTGTTGTGTAATCAATAACTAAGTGTATCTTATACATTGGAGGTTATGGATTGAAGGCGTGAAATGACATTCCAAAATTTTTATGTAAAATACAAACAAATAAGATGTGTACCAACATTTCATATCCCCCTTAGGTGATTGATTTAATTCAAAAGAATTTGGTTCACGTCACATCATTTTAGTTTATTTTCAATTATGAACGCAAAAGTAGGAAGATAACTTGTTATTACAAGTTTTTAGTTGGTGTAATCCAGTCTCCAGTTTTATTTCGTAGAGTAAACTATTACAACTAAATGTTTACATTTACTGAGCTATGAGTCACCCAACTAACTTAAAACCAATATTTTTTGTTCATACTCATACCAGAATATGCCAGTCCTTTCTTTGGTAAATAATATGGTTTTTATGAAAAACGATAATACTGATAACCTCTGAGATTCCTGGTGAGCTTTTTGCGTTGCGCCAGCTTCCATGAAAGATTCAGTCATTCATATAAACATACAAATTAATATTTATGCATTGTATCCAACCAGCGTATCAGTCATTTCATCATCTTTTAATTCATCGAAACCTGGTGACATTTTTGTTGTAACGATTTGTGAACTTTTCTGTTTCTGCGTCAATTCTCAAGAATAAGTCATACATGATAAGCAGGATTTACTTTTTGTAAACAAGGATTACTCTTTTGTTATCTACATTTGTAAATAAGTATAATCGGATGAGATTTTTGCAAGTTTTTTTGCGAGGATTTTTGAAAATCGCTTTTACTTATGACTTAATAAAGTTGAAAACTGAACGTATGTATTAACTGAAAATGCTGAACATGCATGTGCATCTTATCGAATGTCTTGAATGTCCAGCAACATACTTAAAACAAAACTTTTTAGAGAGGCATGTGTACAAAATAATAAAATTTTAATATAACAAAAGTAAACTCAATGCTTAATTACATTTTCTAAAATTTCAAATAAATCTTTTTCGCAAATTTCATAAACAAAAACATGTTCTGTCTCCCTCTTACTTGATTATCTGAACCCGCTTTCAGTACAAAAAGTTTCTAAAAATCTTATTAAAATATTAAAAATGTATTTATGTATATAACACAAAATATTAATGAGATTAACGAGTCAAATAGTACAGAAGCAAGAAAATAGAAACCATATTCTGAGGACTCAATGTAATAGATGTTTCACAACATATTTGCATTAAAAGCTGTGAGCCAGCAACCTTTAAATTAAATACAGCAACGGTAACCTCTAGGACACCCACTCTCAGAAAACACGCTTCTGTATCCAGCTGGGCATGTCCTACGACAGATAGCCGGCCGCAATCCAAGCCGTTGGTCTTCACAAGATATTGCTTCAATCGGATCTGTGCAGCAATGTTTTAAATAGTCGCAAGTTGTAAAATTTAAGCTTTAATAGCTAATTAAATAAGCGAAAAGTATACCGTGGTTAATACTTACCAAGATAGACTTTACCGATGCTGCTGAGGAAGCAGGCAGTAACAATGGTGCAGACCAAAAGGAAGGTCAAGTTTGAAGCAGTCGCGGAGTACTTCATATTGATTTTAAAAATAAAAATAAGTTTTTAGTCAAATGATAAAAATCATACAGGTGTCAAGTAAAAAGAAACTGCAAGTTCTTGGTCCTTGGTAAGAGATAATCTACTGGTGGCTGATATGATAAATTAAATAGAAGTTTGGTAAAAATATAATTTTAACGTTTTACATAAGAAGGAAGCCTTGTCTTGATTGAGAATGTACAGGTAGCATTTATTAGTTACTGTTTTTACCAGACAATTTTTGGGAAAGTTTTATGCTAATTAATGGTGAAATGGCTAAGATGCGTATAATGAAAACTTAATAAATATGTGCCCTCCAAGTTGATAACAAGACAGACAATGCAAAATGTGTTAGCACATGTAAATGTCTCATCTGAAGTGCAAAATTAAACAAATGATTCCTATATTCGTGTCGATAAGTTTGCTACATTGCAAATTGAAAAATGCATAATGCAGTGAGTATGCAATTTTGGTTTTAGAAATAATTAGCATATTATATGATACCCACATTAACATTCGTAATCTAAATCACATTCGTACTATGTAGAAAGTATGCTAAATATTAAATCTTATTTCATGCACAAGTCGGCAAAATATCTTAACAAAATATAGTTATTTATTTATTAAAAACTGAAAATGTTTTCATAAAAAAGATATATAAACTTTATGCAGATATCCTTGGTTTACTCTTGATTCTCATCTGAAGTGCAAAATTAAACAAATGATTCCTATATTCATGTCGATAAGTTTGCTACATTGCAAATTGAAAAATGCATAATGCAGTGAGTTTGCAATTTTGGTTTTATAAATAATTAGCAATTAGCATATTATATGATACCCACATTAACATTCGTAATCTAAATCACATTCGTACTAGGAAAATATGCTAAATATTAAATCTTATTTCATGCAAAAGTCTTTCTTAACAAAATATAGTAATTTATTTATTAAAAACTGAAAATGTTTTCATAAAAAAGATATATAAACTTTATGCAGATATCCTTGGTTTACTCTTGAATTACACGTTCAATAACAAAAATGATACAGTAAGCTGAAAGTAATTAACAAAATTGCACCAAATCCAAGTTTATTTCTACACCCAGCGCAAATGCCAACTTCTTGATAACCCGGATGTCTCACACACTGCACACCTGGCTGGCAGTAAACGTAACCGTAGCCGCTGGATGGGGGCAGACCCATCAGTCCTTTAACAATAGTCGACGCAATATTATTTGTAGGTGCTCCAGAATGGGATGATGAAGGTAACGAAGGTGGTGGTGATGACAGCGGAGAAGAAGATTGTGCAAACCCCACCCCACTACTACCACCTCTTCCTACAAATGGTGATTGAAATGGAGGCATTGGACCACCTGATGTAACGACATGACACCCAGAACCAACCTCAGAAACACACCGTTTTAATTCCGGATGCCAAACTGTGTTTAAAGGTAAGCTTCCAGGGGACAAGGTCCACTGAGTTGGACAAGTGCACCGGGATTGAATGCAATATAAAACGGTATTGGTGGTGTCACAGGAGAGCAAAGGTTCAAAGCAATAGTCGCCTGAAATAGATTTGGAGTTGGATGGAACGTTGGCTGAGAATGAAGTTGAGATGTATCGATTGTATGAGTGAGGGTTATTTTGATCACGGAAACCTGCATGTTGATCGTGATCGTGACCTAGTGTTCCAGTGACATCAGAGAACGTTGGCGTGGTCAACCCTGCACCTGGAAGGCCAGCCGAGGGATAAAAAGACTGAGGGGATTGTTGTTGGTAGTTGGAGGAATGTGGAGGGATGTTAGTGTACTGCTGTTGTTGCTGCTGCCGGTTTCTATAAGAGTTTCTAATGTTTTCAAGATAATCTGTATTGTACTGTCCATTAGCGTTCCCGTTTCCTCCGGTAGACGGTAACCACTGACCGGAAATGATTGTGGACTGAAATTGGGAGAGTAAAATTAGAACAAGGAAGGAAATACTGTTGTGGTGAAACTTCATTTTTTCGTTATATAACGATAAAAAAATTTAAAAAAGATTGTATTCTTTAGTGTTTAAGTGAGCACTCGCACAGAAATCAGTCGAATGAGTGAATGGATAGAGATTTGCTTTTGACAATCAGGGTTGCACCGCTTTAATGCATTGTCTCATCATCTCAACGCTTTTACTCGTATAAACACCATCACCACCACCCTGGAATTATCTTGCCAAAAACATTGTATAATATCTTTCGTTAATGAAAGTACGCGTTTGCCTACGACGCGACGTGAAGCCATTAAGATAAAGAAGTACGCTTTGTTTTGTTGACTCACTTTTTCATTTGAAGGGGGACTAGGAATAAGATCATTAAAATCTCATGCGAGTAAAATAACAATCAACAATATTAAATATGAGTGAATTATTTCTGAGTGATTTCGGCATTTTCCGTTATGCCTGGGCCATACTATTCCCAAGTCATGCATGTGTGTAAATCTTGCTGGTATTCTTGGTTTATTTTAGTGGTACGGTATAGTGTTGTGCAATCAACTCACTCACACGTCCCGGAAGCATGAAGGTTAAAAAGATGTACTTATACATTAAGCCATTCATAAACGCTTATATAACCTTAGCCTAAGTCAAGTCTTATACATAAAGCCAATATGCTTTTTGTTCAACACGTAATCCAGATTCATAAAATTGAACATTTGTCTTAATATAAATGACGTTGATGATGAAATGAAAGCTATGATATGACGATGTTATAATGATCTTTGTGTGAATGATGAAATTATGAATATTGTGTCTCAAAAAGTTTTCTAAATATCACAGCCTTACCTCAATCACTTTTTTGACAGTACTCAAAGCAAATACCATTAAAATTAACTTGTATTTTCCGTAATCGTAAAGACTTCTCACCGCCGGAAATTGAGAGTCACGCCTTAATTTTATCGACACCTTGGATGACACGTCCGATAATGAGTATGTCTGTTCGTCATTTTTTATTGAGTTCATTGCATAACGTTATTGTCGAGCCTTTCAGAAAGCGTGGAATGTGAAATTCCGCATGTAATGTAAAGAAGAACTGTGGTTAGCTAAAGTAAAAATAGTTGGAATAGACTAAACATGATATGGATGATGTAATATATGTATATGTATGTATGCGAAATCATGCAATGCGTCCTTTCATTTTTTATCTTAAATAAAAAAACTTTTTTGTAAAAATAGTTGGAATAGACTAAACTCATGCAATGCGTCCTTTCATTTTTTATCTTAAGTAAAAAAAACTTTTTATTTAATGTACAAATTAATATAGATGTACACATAAACATCGAACAACAAAATTTAAGGAAAAATCATGCATTTGCTTACTGCTCTGCAACTTACACTAGAATCATAATAAATATATTTCAATTAGTATTTGCTACTAAATTACTGAAGTAAATGTATTATTGTTTAATTAGCTTTTAGCAAAACTTAAATTTAGGGTATTTTAAAAAATGAATTCGAAACACAATGTCCCATTCCAGGTGGAAGTCCCTCGATCTGTTCGCACATAGCCCCATCCACGCATCCAACTCCTTCACCTCCATCAGAATTACTAGATAAGTCACACCCCGACCCGATTTTGCTTACACACTTTCCCAACTCATTATTCCACTCCATATCAACTTTTATGTGACCTCCAAACTCGAAGTCGTGGGGACAAACGCATGTTCTTTTCTCGCAAATCAACAAAGTGTCGCCAAACAAGCAGTCGTCGTAAGTACTACAGTCAAGGCCAGGCCAAACTGAGCCCTTCTTTCTTGATTGCAATTGCAGTCTCCGCTTCAGAATTTCATTCTCAAGAATAATTTGTTGTAGACTTGTTGTAGAATTTGTAATTGCAGTAAATGCAAAGTTTCTGGAACTCACTTTGGATATGATAATGCTAGAAACAAGAGCTGCTGAAGGGGTCGTCAGAAATAATAGCAGTATTAGAGAAACTAGTGAAACACTAGCAAAATAAAACCGTTTAAAATACGTTGTGTCCATATTTTTAGGATTTAGAAGAGCTGAATAGCTATGTAACAAACAGATACATATCAATCCCAAAACGATATGGAGAGAATGTATTCACGACTGGACCATTTATCAATTAATCATGATATTTTAGTATACTCAATACTCTATGTATAATGATTATACTAGTATTCAGCTTAAATAGTTTTAGTTACATTTTCCTCCTCGTTTATCCATAAAAAAAACATACACGTACGTAAATAAAAGCTCGATAATAAAAAAACAACAAAGATAACCTAAATTTTCACACGTATTTTATATGCGGGATCCCTTAAAAATACCTACCTGAACCGAGTTTTTAAGTAAATATAAATAAATATATATAATCTTTTAAAACCTCTTCAGTATAAACATGTTATTTTTTTGTAAGCTAGAAGCCTTCAAATAACATGCATGCATTAGAGATAAACTTGTACTCTATCAGTCCACAAAAGCGTAATTCTTGATGACAGAGTAAATACATAACACTATCAGATAAGCAGTCAGGGATGATGGTTGTCCTACAATGCAAGAACCGTTACGTCCATCATCAGGCCTGCCGCTATTTGCCTGACTGATAAGAATACTTCTTTTCACACAAATTCCCCATGTTGCAGCATTACTAGCGCCAACTGCGGTGGATGCTGGTACACTGCCATCACCTCCACCTGAACTCCCTACCCCTGGCTGATTATATTGACGCTGTTGCTGTTGTTCGTAAGCTACATTAGAAAAGCTCGCCACCCCAGATCCAAAATACTGACTAGGGTGATTTGGCGATGCTGCCGAGTAATGCCCACTATTTTCTCTTTGAACATGTGTAACTGAGGAGCCGAACCCACTGGCGGACATTGAAGCTATCGTAGCTTTAGCTGCGGGGCTGGACACCTCGACACATTCATGCTCTTGTGTGCACTCCATCTTGATAATATCTGGGGAGTACCAGTACTGCCTCAGTGTGCAAGGCGAGCCGGATATGGAATTGCATTGTGATGTCCTATCATTCCATTCCATGTTGTAATTGTAGAACAGCCCGTTAAGATAAGTGGCTCCTCGGGTGATGCACTTGCAACGGTAGTTAACACAGTACAATAGAGTTCTACCTGGAAAGCAATCGTTGTCAGTATGGCAGTCATGATTTAAATAGTAATTCCAATTATTGTTGAAATTTTGTTGGTGTCCGGCAACGTCTGACCAACTTGTTTCGCTTGGTCCAGTAACGATCCCTACGATTTGGGAGGGCGATAGTTGTGCTTGAGCTTGTCCAGCAGAACTATCGGGAGGATATTGCTGTTGGAGTATAGGTTTGGTCACAATTGCACATGCTGGCTGGAGTATTGCAAAACTAGCAAGGATTTTGAATTGGTAGAGAAAACACCAATATATCAAATTATTTTTATGGAACATTTTGCCTTGATGTAAAACATGCATAGGAAAAATGTTTCGATTGTAGTTTTTTACTTGGAAGGCTGTTACAGTTTGAAAGACAGCAAGAAGAAAGCCACACGTATAAGATTTTGCTTCTGTTAAAACCGCTGTCAACTTTTTTATTTCACGCTCACTCGATTAGCAGCACTTTGCTCTTAGGAATTAATGATTTTAATAATGTTGTGTATTTAAAGAATAAATGCATCGCTCATGGATAATTTATGAAGGGGCTGTGAGGGTAACTTCGTTTAATGTAAAAATGAGTCATGGATTATTACGGCAAAGTATGTTTTGAGAGCTGATGATAAACTTTGTTTAAATGGAATAGGCATACCTTTAAAAAAAGATTGAGATCCATTTTCATTTAAGAATTGGGAGGCTGTGAATGAGTTAAATGACAAAGTCATCAAGAGAGGCTGCCTACCTGTCTGCATCCAGATCCGTTTTGGTATCATGCTTTTTACAGATTTAATTTCCACATCACATCATTTAATACGTTTATATCTTCAAAATCATAACTATTTCATGGCTTTGAAAAAATGCTTTACTTCCGTTGATGCAGCAAGAAGTTTCTGTAATGGAAAAGGCTGCCTTGATACATATATGTTGCAAGTACAGCAGCGCAAGTAGATAGATATATATGTATGACTGCTGGTTATGAGTTATAGGTTGTAGTCATAGTCTTGCTGACTCATGGATCATAAATGACAATAGTTTGGATTGGGAACTCATTAATAAATGGTAATTAGCACCGGAAATGCTGACATACTTTCTTAACATCTATTGATACCGATATCCACGCATGTATTATCTCCACAAATCGTTATTCTGGAAAATCTAAAAAGCTTTTTGTGATACAAATATACAAGCGATAGCAATACAATTTAGTTAATAAAGATGGTGATGATGGTGCGCCTGCACCTTGAGTTAACGTAAAATATGATGCATTACAAGCATATAAATATTGAGATTATGATTTGTTGTAGGCTGAAATATTCTGTGTTTGCGTTTGCATGAGACCATGCAGCGGGCCAAACTTAATATTAATTTTGCGCAAGCCCTAAGCTGTTGAGAAGAAAATACGTAAGAGTAAAGGACTACCCCCATAAGATTATGTACACCAATACACCTGTCCAATGAAAATGTTTAAAGCGTACTTACATTTGCATTTCGTGTTTATAAACAACTTGTAGTTTTAAATATGTAACATTTTACTTGGCACTGTTGAGTTTGAAGTTTAAAACAGCATAACATTTTGTACTTTAATATAACACGATAGGAATGAATGATAAAAATAACAACACCCCATTTAATCATCGCGGAAACCAGATTCGTTAAACAAGTATACATAATACATTCGACTATTGTGAGCTATCTCACTGTTGTCACTTTTGTAGCTTAAGTAGGGTTCCGGGGACACGGTAATTGAAGTTGTTGCCCATTTTAGTGCAGTAAGAGAATCCATTTTTACTTTAAAGTAAATGGGATGCAATCTATAAAAATTAAACCAATTTCTGCATATTGTCCAATAATTATAACAATTACGCATTACAACTTTTTGTACAAGCAAAAACAAACAGTAATGTAGTTACCCTCCCATCATTCTTCGGATGTCGTTTGAAGGTACATCGAAATGATATGTCCTCTCCCAGTTTAGCGGATTGTCAGAAAAATACTTGAGCATTTTTTTCACATGACCTTCTTGGAGATTAACGGACATAGTAAGCCGCTCTTTCGAAAGACACATCACCTCAAGCGTGCAATGGAGCTTTTTGAGATTCAAAAGGGAACGTTGAATGTCCGTCACGTCTGGAGCAAAATTGTCAACTTCACCTCGGTCAATTAGGTGGCTCACTAAAGAATAACAATACAATAACAATTGTGTTATGATTGCTTTTTTAAACGTCTAAACAACATTTGTCTCTTTATACGCATTCTCTAAAGCATGCACTGGGACTTACTTGCAAAGGCGAAATTGTAATCCTTAAATAGTTTCGCTAATCCGCACTCGATAATCATCTTGACCATTACTTCATGTCGTCCAAGTTGCAACAGGCTGGTAACTTCACCTTTCATCACCATTCTTAAATTCTTGGCCATCGTCGTGTTATTACTTAGTAGCAACTAAAAATAACAATAATTCAGTTAGGGGTTTAGCCATAGAAGAGGTTAACACGTTATACCTTTATGGTTTTGGCTAGAATTTTTAAAAATTAAGAACACTACTGTAATTGATTACATTTACTTACGTAAGGACGGTACATTTTATTTGAAACAGCGACAAAGACAAGTTGAAGACACTCTTGTAGATCGTGAATATCTTCGCACTCTAAACATGTAACCATTTTGTTAACACTGTTATCAGGTAACGGATAACGTGCTTTAGTAAATTGATTGTACATTTTAGTTTTGCTGGTAACTTACTGCGCACTGTTGCCCACAGCCTATCAGTGAAATCAGTGTCTGCTCTTGCCTGTTCAACCACCCTCTTTAGGACCAAATCCAGTGAGTCAGAAAACTCTGCAAATATAAAAGATAGTTACATTTATAAATAATTAACACTTTAAATATCTCGTTTTCGATTTAGGTTTACTAAGAAAGGACTAACCCAACGAGGAAGGTCTGTGCAGGTCAATGACAGGCTCCTGATTAAGAAGTTCTTGCACAGCTTTTTTGTTTTCACTCATCTCATCCATATCCAATTTTGATGCATTTAGAAAGGAAGTACAGTCGGCAACGCCGTCAGACGCTTGGGATAACACGCTTATCCATTTCTCCAGATCTTCAATCTCTTCCCACAATGCATGCATTGACGGGTTTGCATCTCCGGGCAGGGGACGAATGGCCTATAAAATGTACATTTACTTTTGCAAACCCTTACCCATATTAAGTTCAATAATGTTAGATAAAATTAAAACTCACAATCTTGCTGCTGCAGTCTTCTGGGGGAATGTCAAAAACATTAACTGGTTCTTTAAAAACAAACTCCATGTACACCTTCCCTTTGGAGGGATATTCCCCGTGCAGTTTTTCATACACTGCATGTGCCACTGATGTTACTGGACAACCCTAAATTATCACAATAATTATAATCATGAGTTATACCGTGCTAGCAATTGAACGTCTCATTCTCATTATCAAAATCTTCTGACCTACTCACCACCATAAATACATTCTGTTCATGATACTTCAAGAAAGACTCCATTTTCAATAACTTTGCATCAGGCCTACACCGTCCTAACACATGAACACTCAACGACTTCCTGGGCCAACGAAATCCACACAGTCTTAAACCACTGTCTTGTACCGCGCCGTCCACAAAAGAAAATACTGGTAGGTCATCATTACACCAAGCTTTAGTTCCATGGCACAAGTTAAGTTCCTCAACAAAGGGCGCTACCTGAGTACATACTTTTCTAATGTTACATCTGAAATTTCATATAAAAGAAAACAGTTGCAAAGTTGCAATACTGATCATGATCATCTAATTATTTTCCCAACTCTTAACAAAAAATTCGATATAATAACCATGACCTACTTACTTTCCATCATTAATCTCAAACGGCAAGTATTTAGCTGGAATCTTCACACCTTCAAAAACCAACGGTATACTGTCGATAACCAGAGCTTCTTCAAAGTCCTCATTAAGGTCAAAAGGGCACTCCAGCGGGCAGCCTCCAATACTATACTCCTTTCTACATAAACACAATTATTCCAACCAAACGTTGTAATCATACTCATGATTTAAACATGAATAAACACATTTAAAAACTCTTATTTTCTTACGCTTTTAAATCCCCAGATGGGTCAACCTTTCGCACAGGTGGCTTAACACCTTGACTATCCTTGTTGGCACCGACCAAAACAACAATCTTCTTTCTTCCCCCTCTCTCCTCCTCCCCATCATGATTCCACGAGTAGTCCGGCTTATGGAACGTTATAAACACATCATTATCCAAGAAAAACGGGAGGGGGAAATCTAACCGGACAACATCTCCAGACTGAAAAGGCACTGAGGAAGAAGTATCCCCTCCTCCTCCTGATGTTCCTCCACTCCCAGTATCCACAGCTATAATTGGTGACATTTTCCACTGCACGGATGTCTCTAAATAAAAACACACAAAATTAATACTAAATCACAAACTTCAAAATCTACAAAAAAATCAACAAAAGAATCAGACAAAATTGATTTGTTTGTTTTTCTGTATGAGTTTTGTATGAAATGAAGTCAACTGACAAACCGCTTCTGTGAAATGAAATGGACAAAGAGCCAGCTGCCTCCTTCTTGCCAGCTGATTAGGTATAGGCATATAAGCATTGGTACATGTAGTAAGTAAATACACTCTAGCCTAGCTATGTTGGGGCAAAGTGAGATCACTGGCTAAATGCAAAGTACAATGTATCTCGCGCAGATTCCGTTGTTGAACAGGTTAGTTTTTTTTGGCTAAGTTGTAAAAGGTTGGATTATAATTAAGCTTTAGATTAATTTTATGCAATTAGATGTGAGTAAGGCAAAACAAATCAAGCATTTTGTTAGGTTTAAACGAAAAGTATTTATAAAAAAAATTGTGTTTGGTTGCTTTTCTTTGTAATTTTGGGTTCTTCGTCTGGGTTGGATCTTAAAAGGTGTTGTAAGCGTTATAATATTTAATTTTTCCGGTGATCATCCAAAAGGATAATTTTAGGAATGGATTTTTAAGAATTTCATTAATATGGCTTCCGTTTAATGAATGAAATGAAAATGAGAAAAAAAGACACCGACGGGATGCAGACAGCAAATTTGGTTTAATGATTCTCAATAAACTCTCATTCATGTTTGGTGGTATAATAGATTTTTTTATTCCTCCGTGTTAATACTGGCCTTCAATGATATTGCATAATGCTTCATGCGATGTTTTATTTAACCGAATTATACATGTTGGGTAGGACACAAACAATGTGATCGTTAACTATGTACGTCAACTATAGGCTTCTAAATTGTTCTACATGAATGACCAAGATAATTATGTAGCTCTTCAAGTACTTACAGCGACCCGTCATTTGAGTTTATCAATCATATTATTGTGTGTGAATGACTAAAAATTGGGAGCCACGATGAAACGTATTTATGAGTCATTGCAAATCAACTCAAACAGACTCAATCTTGAGAAAACCGGATGTTTTAAATATGTTAGTAAAGGAAGTTTTACGCATTAAGAACTTTAATGCCCACAGCTATTAACTAAATATTATTGTTTTAATTGACGTAATGCGTCAATACTAATCTTGAGAAAACCGGATGTTTTAAATATGTTAGTAAAGGAAGTTTTACGCATTAAGAACTTTAATGCCCACAGCTATTAACTAAATATTATTGTTTTAATTGACGTCATGCGTCAATACTGTGAACTTGTATAAAAGGGAAAGCTGCAGCTGTAAGTAGCCAGTATACAATCAATCGTGTACAAACAAACGTCTTGTACAAACTTTCGTGGACAGTAACTCTAACGTAAGCTTAATTTTTTAAATGAAATTCATACATTTTTAGGAAATATTTACATTTATATATTTAAACACTTTTCGTTTTCTCTTAACAGGAAAACACATTCCATTATCAATATGAAGATTTTCCCAGCCAAATTGATTTTCATCTTGGTGTGCACCTTCGTCGTTGTGTGTATCCTGGGTAGTATCGGTAAGACGCGCAGTTGTAATAATGTACTATTTTTTAATAACTAGTTTTATGAAAATTGTGTCTTATTTCAAAGGATCTGTTGAAGCTTTGTCATGCCAAGATCAAAGGAATGGACGTCAGGCGGCGATCTGTGTTTACGGATCTTGTCCAGCAGGGCGTAGAAGTGTTTTTTGGGACACTGGATGCCGAGATGGACAACGCTGCTGTATTTAGAAATTAAATCATTGTATGTGCCCAGCGGTTCACTGCAATAATTTGTGAAAAAATAAATAGGCCAACATTTATAGCAGCATTGCATATATGCTACGTTTAAATTAAATATAAGCATTAATTCTGTAATATAATTTGTCTTCTGTTAATCTGTCATTTATTTGGGTGCCAACTCATTGATAGAAAAATTTCATACATACTTACGTACGTGTCTCATGTGTATTTGTGTATGTATGAAAGTCGTTATGGATAAGGATAAGCCAAGCATAAAAGTAATCTACATATATAAGTATTTGTTTGTCAAATGAGCTTTTCCTAACATTTTCAGGAGTTTTTTGTACTTTTCTAACTTTTTGATAGTAGGCATTCATGCAAACATGCATTAGTATCTCAATGCATTAGAAGCCATTACAAAGTGAGTTTGTCAAGTAAACCGCAAAATTATAAAACATTTATGATGTCAATGTTTCATGAAGACTTTGAGCTTTCCAGTTTAGAAAAGCACCGGCTTCACTGCGCTTTGAAAAATGAGGTCGGTTTAGTACAAGGGAAGCGACTCAAGCGATATCAGAACCAACGCCCTCTTGACCAAGATTTTAACGAGACAAGTGATGATTTTCAGTGCAAACCTGGCGATTTGATTGGGGATGGGGACGCTTCACGTGTTATTCATATTAGTTTTTATGTAATAAAGCCAGTTAATCCTATCGGTGAACAAAGTCAGTCTAAACAATTTGAAGAACATGGAAATGACCCTGATTATGAAGACACGTTGGAAGAAACTGAAAGGGTGTTTACCGCATTTTGTTGGGAGCAAGGTATTCAATATCTTCCTAAATCTCGAAAAGAAACAAGAGAACCTTATACCAGAGAGAACCTGAACGTAAGAACTGAAAATGCCTGCCTACGTTCTCAAATATTCAATCAACACACCAGGAGTGGTGATCCACCTTCCCGAGATAATCATGAAAACAAGCACACCAAAGAAGACAATCGAACAAGTCAACATAGTTCAGCACCTACCAGTCATAAAAGGAAACGCGTAACTCAAAATTCCGTAATTGCTGCAGGTGCTGGAGGTGGAAGACGACCACTGGGAGATGAAACATCCACAGATGCAGAATGGTTTACAAGTGACACAATGCATTCTGAACCAGAACCGTCCACCACAGAAGAAACAGGGACTTCAGTGTGGTCAATGTCATCTTTGGGTGGGATACATGCAAATAATAGAAAATCTCACAGACAGACTCTGACTAAGAGTCACGGCATTCCAGGCGCCAGTAGTACAATTGCAGAGCCATCTTCAACTATCATGGATTATAAAGAAGCTGTTGAACATACTTCCAAAAGAAAGTCTAAAAAGCACTCCAATGACAAAGCAATACATCATCGACATACACATCATTTTGAAGAACTTCCAGATGGAAATGAAACAACTACAGAAATATTAACAAGTAACACCACCGTAGCTTCCCACCTGGAACGAATGACTACAGCAGAAACTGAAACTTCGGGTGTGATCTCATCATGGGTAGACGGAATGTCCAAACCTAGACAATCTTGGAAACGGAAATCTCATCGTGAGAAGTCCACACATTTCCCCCGAGGAAGCACAATTGACCATCCTCATAAGGAACATGTGCACATGCGGAGACCGAAAAAGTCAATCCGCCATCATCACGATAACTTTAATTTGGACAACCATCCCGATGATGA